>JAVTVY010005605.1:0-41836 GCA_036873755.1 Hanleya hanleyi | reverse complement strand
GAACATAAAGCTGTACTGGAGGTGAGAAACAGATACAACAAAACCAGATCATGATGGAATTCCTTAATCATGTTAATTACATGTTGCCTTGGAGTTCATTACTTTCAGGGCAAAATCATGAGATTGATGGATGTTTCACCAAAATCGGGAAATTAAATGCAAGATTCTAATTGACTTGACACTTATGAGTTACCATCTCCCCATTTTGGTGAAAGATGCACACTGGAACAGTAAGTCTGTGTTGAAACTCAAAGTATACACACCTTAAGCTTGAGTCAAGCAAAGGAAAGTGCATACACAGTTTGAAATATTGTGTATTAACGCAGTGTGACATCATTGGACCTAAATATGATTGCAACAGACCATCATAGAATACCATGCTTCATTTGCAGTTTACTCTGTGTAATGAAATCGTAAAAAATTGCAATAAATATTTTTCCACACTGTTTGCAATGGTCTTTCATTTGATGGACACTTTACTTGAGGGTTTACGATCACTTTAAATAAAGTGTTTGGTTTTTCAGTATTTTGAAAGACAATATGATAACTATTTTCTGACTTTGCCTTATTGCTATGTTAAAGCATTAGCCTGTGACTATTAGGCTTGGCGCAGTGTCATTTGGGCAATGGCGCCAATCACGCTTTTCATAGCTAAATATCTCAATCTTGGAACAGCCATATTGGTCAAGTATGTGCAAAAAAATCCAGTCAGACTGTTTTACATGAAGGAAAAGCTTTGACTCACTTGACTCATTGATGTGATGTTAATGAATAGTGACATCTCTTGACTTTGGTACATGTAGAATATGGGTGTGTTAAGGTATGGAAAGTTGAAATGTAATGGTGATTTGTTGCAGAATAATTACTGTGAGGAGTTATCCATGATGTACATCTGGCAAGAGGACTTTGATCGGGCTCGTTACTACACCAGAAAAGCTCGCGAAGCTTTCCTACAGGTATTCATCAGTATACATATATGCCATACAACTTAGATTCTGAAAATCAGTCTTCAGAATTAAGATTCTAACAAAACAAGTCAGTAGAATTCCTGTTTTTGTCATTCAAGTCTATCTCATCTAAAACAAATCTGAACCCTGTTTCACAAATATTCCGAAAGCCTGGAGAAGATTAGCAATGCTAAGCAGGTCAGATTGATCAATTATCAAATTATCCAAAAGTCCAAGCAAGATGAAACATTTTTCGGTGGCAGATTTTGGTGGGGGGGGGGGATTATCACCTTCTGAGGACAATTTAGGTAACAGAGATAACAGAGAATAATTGATTTAGTATACTGAATGTCTTATCTCGCTTGGATACTGAAAAAAAACACTGGAAAAGTCAGCACTTTTAAGACTACGGTACTAATCTCTCGCATGTAATTCGCATGTATTAAAACACAGTTTTGAAGCCAATTCCGGAAAATAATCTGTCAATATTCAGTTCTGATTTTTCAGAACTGTTCACAATTGGGGTACTGTACAAGAAGAAAATACCACCAGTCTATTTTTTAAATTTAGTTGAGTAAATAGCTGGTCTAAAAGTGTTTGAATTATTAGAGAGACGAGTGCTCATTCACCCCCATGGCTCATTCACCCCCATGGGTTCATTCACCCCCATGGGTTAGTTTATAGGGATAGGGAGATCGTGTGCCCTTTTTACCCCTCGGCCAATTTTGGCCATGGGGTATTGTCGTCGTCTTGTACGTCCGTACGTCCGTACGTGAGCGAGATAGCCGGAAAACGGTTCCACTGAAGAATTCCAAATTTGGTATGCTTATTTACCTAGTCAAGGACCAGAATACATCCAGTTACTTTGAATCGGGACCTGATTGACCGAAAACCTTGGCGGCCATCTTTAATTTATGCAAAAACTTTAATGATATATATCTCTGATACCATTTAAGTGTTCTTTACCAAACTTGGTATACAGCATCGATGTATCAAGAAGCTTGCAATGAATAATCACATCAGTTCCTCTTAGTGGAGGGAAGGATGGGCGGCCATCTTTAATTTATGCAAAATCATTAATGATCTCATTCTCTGGTACCGTTCATGTGCTCAATGTAAAATTTGGTATACATCATCGATGCATCAAGAGACTTACGACAAATGACAGTTCTGGTATCTCTGATTGGGCGGAAACCTTGGTTGCCATCTTTAATTTATGCAAAATATTTAATGATGTATATCTCTGATACCATTTCAGTGTTCTATACGAAACTTGGTATACAGCATCAATGTATCAAGAGACTTTCAATGAATAACAACATAAGTTTTTCTGAGTGGCGGGAAGGATGGGCGGCCAGCTTTAATTTATGCGAAATCATTAATGATCTCTATCTCTGATACCGTTCAAATGCTCGATGTAAACTTTGGTATGTATCATTGATGCTTCAAGAAACTTAAGTAATGAACCGGTTTCTCTGATTGAATGGAAACCTTAGGGGTCATTTCTAATTGCAAAATTTTTGATAATCTGTATATTTATGACTTGACTGCTTGGTGTTCCTGACATCTTGGTTCAAATTGAATACATTATGAATGTACCCAGAGCCGAGGGGTTTTCAGATGCGCAGCTTCGTATTATACTACTCATCGCGCACTACTCATCGCGCATGCGCAGTCAACCCATTCTACTGTAGGGTGCAAGCCTGGCCCATGGAATCTCCGGTAGCGAAAACCCCAGGTCTCTCGCCCCTCCCTATCCCGTGCCACACCTATAGGGATAGGGAGATCGCGTGCCCTTTCTATACTACTACTCATGGCGCATGTGCAGTTGACCCATTCTACAATAGGGTGCAAGCCTGGCCCATGGAATCTCAGGTAGCGAAAACCCCAGGTCTCTCGCCCCACCCTATCCCACGCCACACCTATGCGACCCGCTGTGCAGTGAGTAAAGTGGAGGAGGGTGCAAGCCTGGCCCATGGAATCTCAGGTAGCGAAAACCCCAGGTCTCTCGCCCCACCCTATCCCGCGCCACACCTATGCAACCCGCTGTGCAATGAGTAAAGCGGAGTAGGACACGCCACGGATTATACTACGGAGATTACTGTAAATTTATTTTGCATGAGCTTACGTGCACATGGGTAACTCACTTCCTCATATGGAAGATGCTGTAATAATCACACTTTACATGGCCGCCTATGACCATAGTTTCTTCCTGGAGAGTTGTTTCCCCTGCCAGGAGGGCTTTATTGAAAGAAGAGTTACCCAGGTAAGCTTCCCAGAGATCATCCAATCAAAATGCAAGGTTCTAGCATGAGATGTACAGTTCACCCTCATTGAGGATCATTTGTTAATGATTCACAATTAATGAGATGTTATCAGGGCCGTAGCCAGGATTTCTTGAGGGGTGGTCCACTTTCGCTTTGAAAGGGCACATCAGGGAGTTCGCTGTATGAGAAAAAGGGGCAAATAAGGAGTACGCTTTTATCTGAAAAGGGCATATGTATGCGAACAAACATTATTTTTTCAAAAGGTGTGGTTTGCCTGAACCCAGAAACTCCCCTTGGGTATGTGCTTGATTATCTAACCTTGATGTTAGTCTGTTAATCACTTGTAATTATTAGGAATGGAGCAGCACAGATGATTTGATCTCCTCTAGTCGGGTGTCCAAACTGCAGTCGCTACAGAGGCTGGTGGAGCTACAGGAATTCCTCGACCTTATGGCCGATGAAAGTAAGATCTTGATACAGCGAAACCTGTGTATACCGACCATGCTTGGGACCAGGTTATATTGTTGGTTTTAACAGGGTTCAGTTTTATCAAGGTACAAAATACTTTAAATTTAAGTATTGGGACCATGGATAATGTCAGTATTTAAAGGTTGGTCGGTTTACCCAGGCATCGGTATTCACAGGTCACACTGTAATTATTAATAATAACTATCTCTACCTAAATAAAATTGCAATATGAGTTTATTGCTGATACAGTTTCTTGTATGGCAATTAAACAAATGAGACTATGTTTGCATAAACATCTATTTTGTATTTATGTCTGCTTTCCGTACTAGTACTTTGTTATCCATCTTGGACTTTACTGTTGGATCAAGAAATCTGTTGGCGCAAGGTTAGGTTATATTGTCTATGATGTTACCATGTTCTTTGTTATTATGCATCCTGTATATTGTAGATAACTTTTCCTCATCTCACCAAGCCACAAGTTTGGTGAAGAGATGGATGCACCGTACACCAGATATGCTGTTGGATCCTGTGAACATTTGGGATGACATTGTCACCAACAGGTACTGTTTAAAAATATCCGTAGGAACTTTGGAATCAGAGGGAACTAATGTAATGCCAACATGTTAAGATATCGGATATGTCAGTTTGTGTGGCAAAATCCTATGTCATAAAACATGTTCTTATTTTAGCACTTCTCTTTTGTTGCATTAAAATGTGGTGATTTTGAAATGCCAGCTATCTTACATAAACTGTTGTTTCACTTTTACATGCATTAATTTTTATGTGAAGATTAAAGCTTTACATATAACATGGTAAAAAATGTATAGTATTGGAAATTACCTAACATTTAAGGAAATTGCTTACTCCTATAGTAATATTTTACTGTGTTAGACAAATTCTTTGCAGCAATATATTTCTTCTTTTGTTGTCCGATTTTCTAATGTAACAGAGGGGGGTGTATTTTGACAAAACAGATGTTCTCCCATATTCCTTTGTTCCTCCCACAGGGATGTGTACATAGACCAGATCAGCGCTCGTCTGTCAGCTCAGAACAACAGTGAAGCCATGGAGGTGGATGGGGAGGAGAATCTGTTCATGGACGCCAAAGTTCACCTCAAACTGGCAATGGCTAATGCTGCTCAGGAGCAGAATAACTTCATCCTCACACTGAAGATTCTCAAGCAAACACACGGGGTATGGATTGATCATTACACCATGGGATGTCTAAACTGTTTTGGAACATTTTATTGGTTAATCCAAACTTGGAAACAATTCTTGTATTTCCATTGGTTGAAAGAGATGAGAGAAAATATCCAGTCAAACATGGAACACTGAAGATTTTCAATCAGACACACAGGATATGATTGATCAATGTCAAAAGAGGGGGGAGGTTCTAGGTTCTGATTAGTCTGAAGAGTTCCATTCTTCAGATTTGTTGTATAAAATAGTTAGTTTGACCAAAAAACTCAAAAAAGGAAATCAAGAATGAAATGTCTAATCTGTTATGAAGAAAAAAACAGTTAGTATTAAATTTAAAACTTCATAAAAAAAAATGCTTTTGTATCACATCGAGGTACCAGGGCTTCAAATTATCAGACAGGTGTAAAAGTTTAACCAAACTTAAATCTGTTTTCAATGTAAAGCTATAAAGTTGCTTACTAGTGAAGACTTTTACACTGATCATCCAGCACAGGTGATTGATAGTATCAAGATGGTTCAGGTATTAATAAACTAGCTTGTACTTGACAGCGATGTAAAGCGATGAAAGATGAGACTGGGGTTGTGGAATGGAGTCAGTTGTATGCTAGAACCCATCAACGTAAGAGCCTGGCCACCACAGACTGGACTGATGAAACTGTTGGTAACCTACTGACCACATTCACCCAGCTAGGTTAGTCCTCGGAACATGCCCTTTAATTAATGGGTGGCTTGCACAATAAGATCAGAAGATAAACCATAAGTGCTAGTTCTGTCAGCTGATTGGTTAACAGGGCCAAAATTCCCGAACAGGGAGTGACAATCATGGAATCTGATTGGATAATTTGTATTGTGTAATTTCTCTATTGACTTTGATACATCTACCATGTCTCAATTAGGCATTAAACCTATGAACTTCATTCCACCATTAATGGTGAGATACCAATATATTGCTGTCTTGTTAAATACCTGTGTAGGGCTTCTTGTCCTAGTGGAGTGACCACTCGTCTTCCCTTGCCAATCCCTTGAAAATTGGTTGGTAATAAAAATGTCAGCTTCAATCCACATTTTGCGCATTATCAAGAGAACAAAGAAGAGCCTGTCTGTTCACTGACCTGTGACTTCAGTCGATCAGCTACTGGTTCGTATATTTTCACTTTGCCCCATGTTTTAACCTGGGAGAATAATTTGAAGCAGAAATAACTGAATTGATTTTATGTACTAAATTTGTCCAGTACTCCGAAGAAAGTGTCATTATGCTTTGAATAATGTATAATTTGGCAAGTATTACATGAAAATATGCCAGCTATCACCAGATCAAAGTATTCTCCTAGGCTAAAAGATGAGCAAAGTGAATATATATGAACCAGTAGCTGACAGCTGAAGTCACGGGTCACTTCACAGACAGGCTCTCTCTCCTCGCTGTATAGCTGAAGTATTGCTGAACACGACGTTAAACCTTAATTCTCTCGCTCTCTCTCTCTTCTTCTTGTTCTCTCAATGATATGCAAAAGCTGGATTTATTGCTCAAATCTTCACCTGCTATTGCTATGGCCTTATCTCCCTTAGGAGTATTCTCTGCAAAATAATTAAAACGAAAGTTGTCTCTCCTTTGGGAGCTCAGCCAGCTCAGCTAGGTTACTTAAGCCCCTGCTCTCTCCTGATACTCCCTCTTTCTCAATTGCATCTACTCGCGAGTGGTTGTATCAAGGAGTTCCTATAGTGTGCTAGTTTGGTTTGACCTACGGTTGTATTTTTTTAAGCTAGTATTTCTTGCTGTATTACTTAGACATTATGTCTGAGATATCTGTCCATGTAAATTCTAATTCTTGCCGTTCGTGTCGGCAGTTTTGGTTTAGTTTGGATGCTCACACTGTCTGTTTCTCATGCAACGGTCACCTTTGTTACTGTCAGTCCACGTGTGTGGAGTGTCTAAGTTGGGATGATACCGCCTGGAGGAATTATGCCCAGGCTAGACGAGCATATTTATTACGGGCTACAGAAGACCCTGCTTTATCTGCGGACGAAAGACGCCAATATGAAATTTAACGAAGATCTTTCTGGTTCTCGTTTGGATTTATCGCATAGACTTAGTCCTGCCATATCAACATCGTTGTCTATTAGAATCCCCCCCAGTGGGACTGTTGTACGAGAAGATAGGGATAAAATTCCCGACAGTTTAATTCCTGTTGGTAAAGTCTTGTCTGGTGTGTCTGTGCACAAACCTGTTTGTTTGTTTGAGACAACAAAGGATTCTGTCCCCAAGCCGGGTCTGCTTGACCGTTCTTTTGTTATCGATGAACAAAAGATTTCAGCTTCACCACGTGTCACTTCACCTAATCTTTTGTCGGACGGCATGTCTCAGTCCAGATCTATCAAAAAGAAAAAACTTCATCGCATGTCGACCTCGCCTCTGCGTTTTAAATCTTGATCTTCTTCTGCCTTTTTAACTAAACCAGCCTTTCGGACTACGGATGGTCGTTCGGACTCTACTTCGATTTTTCAAATTGCGGATTTACAGCCTTCAGTTTCTACGTTTGTTGACCCGTCACTACGTCGTTCCCGTGCTTCTAAACCACGTTCTTGTACATCGCAACGCCGTTCCCATTCCCGTTCGCCTGTATGTCGTTTTGTTACTCCGCCTCGACGTTCCATTATGCCGTCTCGTCGTTCTCATACACCTGTACGTCGTTCTCGTTCTCCTGTTCGTCGGTCTCCTACACCTCGGCGTCCTAGTACTTCTTTGCGGCTTTCCCGTTCTCCGGTACGCCATTCTCGTACTCCTGTTCAGCGTTCCCGTACGCCTCCACGCCGATTGCCACGTCGTTCTGCCTCACCTCCCCGTCGGGGTCTTCAAGTTCGTCAGTCGCAGACTCCATTTCTTGATCAATCTTTTGATCATTTATTGTCTACCTCTCGTCGTCGGCCCGTCCTACTAATGCTGTCTCTTCATCCTCTCGGGTTAAATGTCCGACAGCGGCTTCTTCCACATTCACGTCTGCTTCTTCTAAGACGCCTCTTACGTGTGCGCCGTCTCCGGCTTGGGAGTCTAATTGTATTGGTTTTGATTGTCAGTTGGAGGATGACAACAAGTTTAAGAAGCCCTCGTTTTCATTTTACAAACTTCATGATAACGTTCTTCCCGACAAACCTCCCAAACGTGATCGTGATTTGAGTCAATTTTCGAAATCTTCTGAAACAACTTCTATTGGGGTTCCTACCAAAGTTGTCGATAATCTTATGGAGATGTTGCTGGCAATTCAACGTATTACATCCTTCACCGATTGGTTTTTGTTGGCTACATCTCAGCTTACTTTGGATCCTGCCTTACTTCAGCGTGATGGTTCGGCTCGTTTGTCTCCTGGTCGTCTTGCCTATTTACAAGCTTTTATTGCCACGCTCAATATATCTAACCGTCATGTCATTGAGGCGGATGCTTTTTCCTATGTTTCGCTTCTTCAAGCTTAGCGTAAAGCATTGCTTCAGCATGTCAAGCCTGACGTTCCATACTTTGTTAAAGACCAACTGTTACAACAGCCGTTATCCTCTAAGTTTGTCTTCAACAACACAATCGAGTCCGTCATGCCTAGTAATCGTGAGGAACGGACTTCTAGATTGATTTGTGGCGGCTCGGCGTCCTGCCTTTTCCGTTGACTGGAAGCCTAACCGGAATCGTGTATCCAAGCCTACCCAGCATGAGGGTTTTCCACCTGGTAATTTTCGTGGCTTCGACAAGCCTCCACAAGCCCGTGGCCGTCGTTCCACCCGTGGGAAATTCTCCAGAGGAAGAGGTGCTTCCAACAAGTGACTATCCGTATTCCATCTCCCATCCTCATACCAGAGATTTTCATCTGCCCGCCTTCCGCCCTTTCAGTCATCAGGTCGTCGGCGGCCGTTTACAACATTTCTGGGAGAATTGGCAGCTCATAACAGACAACGACTGGATTATCAAGACATTGAAGAATGGTTTCCTCTTCAACTTTCAGTCCCAGCCCAGACTTATCTCTCGGCCTCGTCCTTCGCTACTGCCAGTTCCCGCAGGACACGTTCAGACGCTTCTTTCCTCTGTCACCACGCTCATCACCAAAGGCGCCGTCAGAGAGCTGCCACATGCCGAATACAGCGTCGGTTTCTACAGTCATATCTTCCTTGTCCCAAAGAAAGATTCGGACCAAATGCGGATGATCATCGATCTCAAGCGGCTCAACAAGTTTCATCTGGCCATGCTGCCTCATTTCAAGATGATGTCAGTCTCATCGATCCGGGCCCGCGTACATCACCGGGATTGGTTGGCCTCCATCGATTTGCAAGACGCATATCTCCATATACCTATTCATCCTCATCCTCGGCGGTTCCTTCGTTTCATCATCAACGATCGTCGGTTCGAGTGGCAAGTCCTCCCGTTCGGAGTCAACATCGCCCCATGGCTTTTCACCCGTATCACTTCTCCAGTCATGGCTTTTCTCCATCTACGGGGCATTCACATCGAGGTTTACATAGACGACATCCTCTTATGGGCTGCGGACAAGTCCCTTCTCAACGCTCAGGTCCGTTTTACTCTGCTCGTTCTACGTTATCTCGGGTTTATACCTCACCCTCAGAAGTCCGAGTTGGTTCCAGCGCAAATTCGTCATTACATCGGGGCAGTGTTCAATACTCGCCAACAACTGGTGCACCCCCCAGAGGACCGGTGGACCAAGATTCAGGCGTTGATACTAAGTTTTTTGTCATCAACTTATCAAACTCGTCAGCGGTGGCAAAGCCTTCTGGGTTTACTCACATCCATGCAGGGCCTTACTTGTTACGCACGTCTCCAAGTTCGTCTCCTTATCTTCTGACGTCATCCCTCAATCCTTTAGTTCCAGTATTGACGTCTCTACATCCACATCTGATTTGGTGGCAGTCCCGCCACAACGTCATGCGGGGAGTTCCCTTCCGATTTCCATCTCCGGATCACCATCTCTACACCGATGCTTCCGAGACCGGTTGGGAAGCCCATCTGGACGGACTGGAGGTGTCCGGCAGATGGTTGATGTTGGATGCCAGACTTCACATCAACCTTCTGGAGATGAAGGCAGTCATCCTAGCAGTTCAGCATTGGAGTTGGCGTCTCGTGAATTCGTCCCTTCTACTCTACGGACAACTCTACTGTCATTGCTCACATCAACAAGATGGGTACCACCCAATCTTTCTCAACGTTTCGTCTGGTGTGGGATCTTTACTGGGCTCTCATTCATCACTGTCATCTCAATGCTCGCCATGTACCGGGTCGGCTCAATGTCTTAGCGGACCGCCTTTCTCGTCCCGACACCGTGCTTCAGACCGAATGGCAACTTCATCCGGAGGTCTTCCACCAGATCTGCAGCATCTGGGAGACCCCCTTGATCGACCTGTTTGCGACGAGGAACAATGCGCAGCTCGCCCTCTTCGTCAGTCCGATTCTGGACCTTCAAGCTTTCGCCATCGACACCCTTTCAATCAACTGGGACAACTTCCTGGCTTACGCCTACCCGCCCATGGCCCTGATTCAGGAAGTTCTTCAAAAGATTACTCAGCACGACTGCGTCATTCTGCTTGTGGTTCCGTGGTGGCCTCGTCGTCAGTGATTTCCGGTACTGGTTCCGCTTCTCACCGCTCCACCACGTCGTTTTCCAGTTTGGCCCAGCATGTTGCGTCAACCTCACGGGATAATACATCACAACCCGCGGTGGCTCAACTTAGACGTCTGCAGACTATCCAGAGTGCACTTACAGTCGAAGGATTTTCAGCAGAAGTTGCACAGATGATGGTTTCAGCCAATCGATCTTCCACATCGCAGCTCTACCAATTGAAATGGGCCTATATCGTCTCCTGGTGCCGGGAACGTGATTCCAATCCCGACTCTGCCTCTTTTTCCTTAATAGCTGACTTCCTCCTTCACCTACATCGTGATAAGAACTTTCAAATCAGCACCATTGAGGGGTACCGGTCTGCTTTGGCTAGGGTTTTACGTCTTTCGACCGGCATCGACATTAGTCTGAATGACAATATCTCTGCTCTCCTACGTGCTTTCGCCTTACAGTCTCGCCGTACTCGCCAGCTGTTACTGAAGTGGGATATTGGTGTGGTTCTTACTGCCCTTCGTCTGCCCTTCGAACCTTTACAGTCCACCTCTACAGAACCTATCCCTTCATGACATTGTCCAGTCCTGTGCATGGAGTGCCAATTCAACTTTTACCGATTTCTATCTGAGAGATATGTCAGTACAATCAGATAGAGTGACCATGCTTGGGCCGCTGTTGGCTGCCCAGCACGAGGTCCAGTAACTTCCAAAAAAGAGGGGGGGGGGGGGGTATCTTCGTTCAGCGCAGCAAGTCAGTCAGCCAGCTTGCTGCATCATCACATCCAATCAGCCATTTCATATGTCCACCATATTACATGATCACCTCAATAGGTCAGCCAGCTGCCAACTCACAAGACATCTTTCAAGGCCTGACACAATGGTGAGTATTGGTTTTTAGGTATACTTTGTGTCAGTTTCAGGTTTAAAGTACAGAGAGTTGGTGCATGAGGGCAATTATGACCAACTTACAAGATCATCTCAAGAGAGTCAGCTGCTGTCAACTCACAAGTCATCTTCCAAGACCTGACACATTTGTGAGTATTACTTTCAGGTTTACTAGTGTCAGCAACAAGGGACTAAAGTACAGAGAGTTGACGTAAGACGGCTTGTGGACTTAAAGAGTGATATAAGATGGGCACCTTGTATTCGATGTTGCCGGGATGTACAGGACCGCTTCTATTCGTTATACACTGCTTACCACTTGAATACTCACAGCGCCACCAGCCCGAGTTCCTTCGTGGGGGTAAAATTGTGCACCACATCCACGATCACAGTTTGCATGGACGAGTAATTAGTGGCCACATTCAACAATCTATTATGATTAATCCATGACTACCCACCACGTCACCGACCAGGGTCCCTCTTGTCGAATACTAGTGTACCATGTCCGTGATCATCTCAGCGGTTACTCTGCCTGCTATTGGAACTACAACAAGGCTGAGGTTCCCACCTCCATATGTTGGTAGTGAGCCATAGCAATAGCAGGTGAAAATTTGAGCAATAAATATAAAACATTTATAAACAATGTTAGTATTTATTATCAAATCAAACCTGCTATTGCTTTGATTACCCTCCCATCGTGCCCCTCACTCAACGGCCTTGCACAACACACGTCTCGGGCTATAAGAGTGAGAAAGAGGGAGTATCAGGAGAGAGCAGGGGCTTAATTAACCTAGCCTAACTTTCGTTTTAATTATTTTGCAAAGGATACTCCTAAGGGAGATAAGGCCATAGCAATAGCAGGTTTGATTTGATAATAAATACTAACATTGTTTATAAATGTTTAATATTTAAGTATCTACATATATACATGATAGGCACCATGGCATGTTCATCACTTTATCTTTGTTTCCATCATCAGGCAAGTACGGTGATAACCCAGCATTGTCAGTCACTCCAGCCTTGGCTCAAAAACATGCCATGTTACATGGTCAGGGGTTTGAGCTACTGGCCGAAACCTTCCTAACCTCTGATGTCCTAGACCACCTGAGCGCGGACCTGAAGGGCAAGTTACATGACCTCGTCAAGACAGTCAAACGGACTAACGAAGATGTAAGTTCTTACAATGATCCAGCAGACAAAAATTGTGCAATATACTGGTAACTGTACCAAACTCAGCCTGGCACCATCTTCAATCAAAGGCTTGTTTCTAACTGTAAAACATGTTATTTTGGACAGTTTCTTTGCCATCTCTCAATTTTATAAGGATATTTCAGTGGCATGATAATCCTAGCTGGTTTATGCATGGCAAGCATTAAGCATAATCCAATTATTTTAATTTCATGGGTCAGGTTTTTATTCCCACAGATGCTTTTATGAGGGCCTCGAAGTCACTCCGACTCGTGTCATATTTTCAATGGTCATAGGTCAAGCTGTGAATAGAGGTTATGTACACCCCCCACCCCGAACAATATTTGGACAACTCTACACTCTTGAGCTTTAACACAGTTATTGCTGCAAAGTTCACTATATAGCCTTTTCTTTTTGGAAACACTGCACAGTGGGGGACCTGCTGGTTACTCAGCCTAAGTTAATAACATTGTTGTTTTGCATTGCAGCTGATTGCACGATTGGTTGAGCATGGACATAAACATTTCAAGTCGGCTGTCAGCCATGAAACTGAGCGGTCTTCACTATCTGCACAGAAGCGTTCTGGCGAGGGCAATGCCCATGTTGCCATGGCGATGTTCTGTGATAAATTCCTCCGTATTACAGAAGACGATGATGGTATGTCCTTGATTGAATCAGAACTTTGTCTGAATTGCCAGCAAATTTGACTTGTCTGATCTTCCATATTACACACAGAATCAAAACACACGGCTACCACACATACCTCTAGTTGAGGTTCAAGTTCACATGGAATATGTGTCTCCTCATAAACTGTCAAGTTAGTCATGTTTTAAACTTCCTGGTTTCATGGATGAATACTGAGAAAATAATTGGCACTAGCATCCTGGACTTGGAATGACAAATTCAGTTATTTGTGCAGCCATCCATACATGCATATGTCCATACCACATACTTGTTTTGTGCCACAGGGCAGTAAAGGAGCCATCCATGCATGCATATGTCCATACCACATACTTGTTTTGTGCCACAGGGCAGTAAAGGAGCCATCCATACATGCATATGTCCATACCACAGTTGTTTTGTGCCACTGGGCAGTAAAGGAGCCATCCATACATGCATATGTCCATACCACAGTTGTTTTGTGCCACAGGGCAGTAAAGGAGCCATCCATACATGCATATGTCCATACCACATACTTGTTTTGTGCCACAGGGCAGTAAAGGAGCCATCCATACATGCATATGTCCATACCACAGTTGTTTTATGCCACTGGGCAGTAAAGGAGCCATCCATACATGCATATGTCCATACCACAGTTGTTTTGTGCCACTGGGCAGTAAAGGAGCCATCCATACATGCATATGTCCATACCACAGTTGTTTTGTGCCACTGGGCAGTAAAGGAGTATGCATATGTCCATACCACAGCTGTTTTGTGCCAGTGGGCAGTAAAGGAGCCATCCATACATGCATATATCCATACCACAGTTGTTTTGTGCCAGTGGGCAGTAAAGGAGCTATCCATGCATGCATATTTCCATACCACAGTTGTTTTGTGCCACTGGACAGTAAAGGAGCCATCCATACTTGCATATGTCCATACCACATACTTGTTTTGTGCCACAGGGCAGTAAAGGAGCCATCCATGCATGCATATGTCCATACCACATTTGTTTTGTGCCACTGAGCAGTAAAGGAGCCATCCATACATGCATATGTCCATACCACAGTTGTTTTGTGCCACTGGGCAGTAAAGGAGCCATCCATACTTGCATATGTCCATACCACAGTTGTTTTGTGCCACTGGGCAGTAAAGGAGCCATCCATGCATGCATATGTCCATACCACAGTTTTGTGCCACTGGGCAGTAAAGGAGCTATCCATACATGCATATGTCCATACCACAGTTGTTTTGTGCCACTGGGCAGTAAAGGAGCCATCCGTACATGCATATGTCCACTTCCACAGCTGTACTTTTGTGCACAGGGCAGTAAAGGAACTCTCCTCCATGCATATGTCCATACCACAGTTGTTTTGTGCCACTGGGCAGTAAAGGAGCCATCCATGCATGCATATGTCCATACCACAGTTGTTTTGTGCCACTGGGCAGTAAAGGAGCCATCCATACATGCATATGTCCATACCACAGTTGTTTTGTGCCACAGGGCAGTAAAGGAGCTATCCATACTTGCATATGTCCATACCACAGTTGTTTTGTGCCACTGGGCAGTAAAGGAACCACCCATGCATGCATATGTCCATACCACAGTTGTTTTGTGCCACTGGGCAGTAAAGGAGCTATCTATACATGCATATGTCCATACCACATACTTGTTTTGTGCCACAGGGCAGTAAACATGGTAAAGGAGCTATCCATACATGCAGGTCGGTGTCCATTCCACAGTTATTTTGTGCCACTGGGCAGTAAAGGAGCCATCCATACATGCATATGTCCATACCACAGTTGTTTTGTGCCACAGGGCAGTAAAGGAGCCATCCATACATGCATGTGTCCATGCCACAGTTGTTTTGTGCCACTGGGCAGTAAAGGAGCCATCCATGCATGCATATGTCCATACCACAGTTGTTTTGTGCCACTGGGCAGTAAAGGAGCCATCCATGCATGCATATGTCCATACCACAGTTGTTTTGTGCCACTGGGCAGTAAAGGAGCCATCCATACATGCATATGTCCATACCACAGTTGTTTTGTGCCACAGGGCAGTAAAGGAGCCATCCATACATGCATGTGTCCATGCCACAGTTGTTTTGTGCCACTGGGCAGTAAAGGAGCCATCCATGCATGCATATGTCCATACCACAGTTGTTTTGTGCCACTGGGCAGTAAAGGAGCCATCCATGCATGCATATGTCCATACCACAGTTGTGTTGTGCCACAGGGCAGTAAAGGAGCCATCCATACATGCATATGTCCATACCACAGTGGTTTTGTGCCACTGGGCAGTAAAGGAGCTATCCATACATGCAGGTCGGTGTCCATGCCACAGAGCTGCTCTGTTCTGAGACATTGTGTAGTGATATGATCTTAGAAATGGCGCCATGTGACTTGGGGGGGGGGGGGGTTTAGAAAGGTCTTGGATGGTGACATGTCACCCTGCAAATGATGTGCTAGTTCTGTATAAATTCAGCAAAAGTATTCCTTCAAGGATTTTTCAAGAATAAGGTACCAGGGTGTGGTCTCTACTGGTTGATTATTCAAGGCTTATAAAATGAAAGATGGACATCTGCTAACATTTTCGTGCTTTCGTTCCATAGTCCTGAAACTGAAACTAATTTTTCACAAAGATGTATCTGTAGTTGGTAGTTTTCCAGATTTGTTATTGCCAGAAATATGACTGTAATCTTGATCTCATATAGATGATGTGAGGATAGCCAGTTCTCTGCTGGACTCATTCCCTCAGACGGTTGTCGTCTGTTTGCTGACCGCTATGAAGATGGGGTCCGAGTCTGCCAGACAGCGCTTTCCTCGTCTCCTACAGTTGGCGGAGTATTACCCAGACACCATCCCATTTATTGTCAAAAAGGTAAGGACTGGTCTTCAGCTTTGAAATAAAGCTTCCTTAGGGATTTTTTTCTAAAAAAGACAGTACATTTTGTTAACATCATTTGTTTATTTATCCGGGTTTCTGAGCCATTCTGTCAGTCATTCAACTTTATTCACAGTCATAACTTTGTATTCATACATTATTTCTTGTAAATTGAAAGCCTTCCCATGTTTCGTTTGTTCAGTAACAACATCGTTAGGGGAATAACAGGGTTGTGTTATAGAAGATAATGACAAGCGCGCTGCTTACGAAAGTGGCTTTCTATATGGCACATTTAAATATGTTCGAAATTAGAAGACAAATGTTGAGTGATTGATCCATGTTCGAAATATTTAGAATGAATTTAGCTTTTTGAGATTGGAAAAAATCACGTCTTCGAAAAATTAGAGTGTTCGAAAAAATAGAAGAAATACGGTAGCAGAATGTATTGGAAACTTATCTTCACTGGGCTATGGCCCTTCAGTTCATTGATTGTGTCCCTTCTTTGTTTGCAGTCCTCCGAAGTGCCCTGTTGGATGTTTATAGCATGGATTAGTCAGATGATGGCCCTGTTAGATAAAGCGGAGTCTCCAGCCATACAGCCTATCCTCATCTCACTGGCTCAGCAATACCCTCAGGTCCAAAAAACAGGAAAACCCTGTCAGTGGGGGGCTTGCACATTACAAACTATCCAGTTGGGTCGATTTTGGCAGTTAACCAATCAACTGACAGAACTAGCCTTTTCGCTTTATCTTATTGTCTTATTGTGCAAGCCTCCCATTGGTTAATGGTTTTATTCAGTGCAAAAACCTTTCTGGCAGAATTCTGTCACAAATTCGCTCATTTGTAGAAATATCTCAGAAGTGTTAGGGACCGTATCCATCCAACGTTCGTTTGCTAGACGTTTTAAACGATGAAAAAAAACGTCCATGCAAACGATGGGTGTATGAGTTGATCGTTTTTTAAAAAACGTCAGTCAGATAAAGACGATCGCCGGAAATCTCCGGCAACCTATGGTAAGGGTGCCGGTCGTCTTTTCACACCTCGAACAAAGGTGCAGACGTTTTCTAGCAAACGATTGAAAGTCTCCTGGCAAACGATCGGCTCGAAAGTAGTCCCGCTTTACAGACGCAAAAACAACAACAACGACCGTGTCGCTTGAGGCCGTGAAAAACGGATTATGAGAACGGAACACAAATTAATGTTGTTTTCTTTTCCAGATTTTTGCTATACGTGTGCTGCTTGACTATATCTTAGAATCGGTTACGGTGTAATTCGTTAATAAACAAAATATTATGGAACCATGATATCGTTTTATGAACGTGCGATTCGAATCTTATGTATTTTGCAGAATACGGAGTTTGCGCATTTTGGAATGCGCTTTCAAAAAAGTCAGTCCTAGATTACCATTTGATTTGATTTTATTTTATTTCACCATGCATAACAATAATGTTTAGTAAACAAAATATAATAGTGGCGGGATGAAAACCCCGAGGGGTTTGTTTTATCCCAAAATAATTATTATATTTACAAAGATGATAATATGCGGTAAACTCTATCATAGTGAGACAAAAACACAAATTTAATTTCCAACTTCCACAGACGGCAAACAGAATAGATGTCTAATTATGTTCCAGTAATAAATACGATTATATCCTCGATTTGAATAATGAGAGCGAAACATGAGATTTTAACTGAGAGGGTAAATTGTTCCATATTTTAGGACCCTTTAGTTTAGTACTATAAGAAGATAAGTCAGAGTAGTAAAAATCGCGATATAAATTTAATTTAGCCTGTCTAGTTGGGTACCTGTGGACAACAGATAATTTTGAAAAATATGATCTGAAAGTGTTTGGAATTAGGTCTGTATGATTGAAAAATTTGTCAACAAAAATTAACACCTGGTAGTCGTTTATTTGTTTTATGGACAATATTTGTAATTTTTGGAATGAGATGATCATAGTTTTACTTTAACAATTATTATCACGTTTGATTACAGATAAATGTCGAGTGAAACATTAGAATCTAATGCGTATATTTTTTCTCTTTCAGGACGATGCGTAAACGCAGAAATTTACAAGACATTCACCATAGACTCATAATTTTGTTTTTGTTTAATTTGCGCTTTTGAAGCGCGCCTTGTTTGGTAAGCTTTTAAAGTTACATCTGCAAATATCTATACGTGATGAGTACTCTATTCATCTGAAGTTTGTAATTTCGATAGAAGTCGGATACCCGTGGTTGTACATTTACAACTTTTAGAGCAACGTCGCATGGCATTTTCATACAGAGAGATACTTATTTTGTCACCTGGTATCGTCGATTCAGTTATGAGAGATCGTGTATGTAATTAACAAGAAACACTGCGATAGTCTTGTTTCGCCGTTGGGCTTCGAGTGGGTAATCAAAATAACCATTGTTTATTACTGCTTAATTGTGGTTGTGGTGAGAAACAAATAAGCTGGATGTGAAAGACGATGTTTATAGTACTAAAGATGCGATCATATATGTCCAACCTTCCAGAAATGCACTTAAATATATTTTTCATGGAACAAAACTGCATGGCTTATTTAGAGCCCGGAGTGATCAATTGAAACTGTCCCGGAAATGTGCAACTGTGAATAAACAAAAAGTATAAAATCAAAGACACTTGTTGCCTTTTATTTAATAATGTCTTTGAAATGAACAATCCCTTCAGCGATACTTCCCGTGAACATCCATTTATTTGAATTATGGTAGTAATAAAGCAAATGCCCGTGGATGTCCCGTGGATGCCGCCTCCGGAAATAACTCTTGCGTCCTTCGTGGCTCGAAAGTCAAGCTGTGTATAGACCAATAGAACAGACAAAAAAGCTGATCACTTTACTATTATTATAGCTAGACAATAAATTGACAGCTTGGCAATATTGTTTACTAATCAAGCAGGATTCTTACCTATATGCTCACCGGAAATTAGTTTCTTCCACGTATAGTCCGGCTGGATAGGGATATGGGACTTTCTTGCACAATCATATGTTTATTGGTTAGAATCTTACAACAAAATATAAACATAACGAAGAAATATGTGCATATACGAATAATATTATCCGGAGAAAAGGCGGTCATTCCTCTAGTTTCAATATGTCCATGCAGCAAACAAACCTGCAATGTAGAATAAAAGTGCGTTAAGTTGACCATAATAAATAAAACACCGATAATCAAATATTTGGATCTGTTTCGATAAAGTCTCAAATAAACGATTGGTTGTCAAAAAATACATCTGTCTCAGCGCAATGCCGAGAAATTCACTTCAATCTAAAACATTAAAAATGCTTGAATGAAGACTCAATGGAAATTCACACCTCCACTTTCTCTCAAGTAGCGATGTTCAAAAAATATTCTCCCGTGAAAATTCTTTTTCATGGCACTCACCAAAGTATAGCTCTAGAAACTTTCTGGATAATTTTAATGTATTTGACTTGTGAATTGAAGGATCGTGAATATAGCGTTTTCCTCTCTGATCTGGTAGGCCTAAATCGCCATGAACGTTTCGACAGATACGTGTTCTACACCGCTCTTTATTTTCCCGCCATGCGGGAGCAGTCCTGTGCATGTCGACTTTTCTATGCTGGGGATAAACGGCAGTCGAAATGGAAGGCCACGTGCGTGTACGCGTGTGCTCCTTGACTGTACACAAGCTGGGTTTTTTTTTGCAGACCGACACGTAGAATAAATATTAAAGCTAAACGCGCGTGTTGATGACACATGATTTTCCCTATGGACTGCAATACAGTACACAGGCCAAATAACATAAGAAACCTTTCCATTTTTTGGTTTATTTAACGTAAAACATAGAGTCGATTTGCCGAGAATTTTCGGCGATATACCGACATTAGTTTTTTTTTATCAATTTCCTTGAAAACGCATTCATAAAATAAAATATTTAAATACATTTTTTATCTCGAGTATTATAGGATCATGAAAATATAAATATCATTTCTGTCTCTTCAGCTCTTTTCAGCTCTTATATTTATTGGGAAAAGTGTAACACGATTTGCCAGTGAGGTATTAAAACGAGCTCTGAAGTGGGCGAATTTCAGTGGAATTCCCCGCAAATCGTGTTACACGTTTTCCGGTAAACATTACAAGAAAACCGCTGAAGATACAAAAATCATATAATAGTTACATGGTCCCACAATACTCGCGATGAAAAATATTTATTTAGATTTCTATTGTATCCATGCGTTTTCAAGGAAAGTGATCAAAACCTAGGGTCGGCATTATCGCGAAAATTTCCAGGCGAATCAACACCATTTTTCCACGGTAGACTTCCGTATCGCCCTGAATAACAAGGAAATATTTATCAACCTAAATATTTCTGAAACGGGTATTTCTTCAAGTTAAATAGTAACTGAACAGAATTCAGATCAGTAAGATATCGGCAGAGTTATCTGTTGATTACCTTTTCCGGCCTATTCAAAGAATTTTTTTACACCGTACATACTTGGGGAGGGTGACTGTTATTAAACCATTCAGTTTTATTTGCGTACGTGACACTTCCATTATCACAGCTAGATGATTGTCATTTTCATAGAAAATTTTTGCACACAAACAGCGACTTCCCGTAATCAAACCTTTAAAACAAACGCGGAAGGCGATTAAAGTGTAATTTATTTCCCCTGTGTTAAACCCGTTTTCACATTCGCTGATAGCGCTATATTTTGTTACACATGTGCGCAGTTGAGAGCTAAGGCACGGCCTGTTCACCCAGTGTGTATTTATGCGCAGCTTAACACGTGCGATCGTCTTTTGTCAGCCGACAAACGTTTTCTTCCGAACGACAGCGGCACCTTCGGCAGTCTCCGGTGATGGTTTTTTTGATCGTTTGCTACACAAAAAAAACGATGGTGCAAACGATGGGTGTAGTAGCTGAGCGTTTTTTTCCATCGTTTAAAACGTCTCAACAGCAAACGATGGTTGGATACGGTCCCTTAAAATGAAGTATTGGTGATCGGAATCCCAGGTAGCGCCATGCCAGTTTCAGCAATTTACGCTGATAGATATCAAAACGTTCTATCATGATGATTCAACAAAGGTAACATCACGATAGTAACATCACAATGCTACAACAATGCAGGAGTATCAGTGTCACCACTAGAAAGCAGCCATTTAGGCCAAGTTGGGTTACGCTGTCTAAGCATATTGAATAAAAAAATATTTAAAATGTTTAACATTAAACAGTGGTGCTTGCTTGTGGGCATCAGCAAATACTCTAACTTTGACCCATTGTAAATTCTCTATTATGTCTAGATAGTGTAAAGCATATTGATGGCAGTTTTCTTGTGAGCACATGTACAGACACTATCTTTGAGCAGTTTTGCTTTCTAATTCAGAAGCATCACCCCGGTATTTCATTGACAATTTATGTTTTATTTCTAATCCAGGCTGTGATATTTCCATTCAAAATCAGCAGAGAAGGTTTTGAGTTTGGCAACGGAGCCCAAGACAAGAAAAACCGAGAAGCCACTGAGAAGTTTGTATTAATATTTTGCAAAACCATGGAATTGCAGATTTTTCTTATTCTTTCTTCCCCATTCCAGCTTAGGCTGAATTTGAAAAAAAATCAAGCTGTCATTTGTATTGCCACTTTACCCTTTGTTATTGTCCAAAGCAAAAAAAATGTAAACAAGTTTTTACTAATTTTTTTATTTTACAAATTTCTCTCTCAAAGTTTTGCTAAAATAGTGTTCCTCAACGACGAGTCAAAGATGTGAAAGTTGAGTTGTTGATGTCTTGTTTTATTTGCTGGAAATAGTACTGTTGAAGCCTGACTCAAAAAAACAATGTTGGTTTCATGTAAACTGTATTAATCTACTGCAGCAGTTGAGATGGACATATTTGGTTTGTGCGAAAGAAAAAAACAATTATTTAAAAAAAAGCATCCCATCTTTCAAAAATTACCTGTGTATCTAGTAATTAATTTTATTCATCCTTAGTTGAGCAAGTTTTGGTAAGTGTAGATAGAATGTACCGTATAACCACCAGCATGAAGAGTTCCTTATCTATTTAATTGACTGTTAGATGTAACTGAAATGACTACTGCTATAACAAGTAAGAGGTCAACCATTATGTGAACTACTAATATGAGGTTCTATATTTATTACAGGATTGGATCCCTACTAGATGACTCCCGAGTTCCCCTTATCAGTAAATGGATAAGCGCTCTGGAGCAGTTTGGACAGCCCAATATGCTATTTAAGGTAATACAAACAGGTCCTGATTATCAGCAGTATCGGCAGTCCTACACTGCAGCCGATTTCATCCTGCCTTGCCAGGCTCCACATCATGTATGGGTGCCCAAACTAAAAGTGTAAATCAGACTCTGACAAAACAATAAAATGTCTGGGATGTACCTGTTCTTTGGAAGAACTAGTACAGTATTAATTCCAGGCCAGAATACACCCCCTCTCCGTTTCCACTTATATATGCTTTTTAGGTGTCAGAATAAGCCACATCATTATCCCAGAAGTAATGCACATTGCCGCATATTCATGCCAAGCTCAAGACTGAAGGGCAAGTTAACGTACATGCATTTTTTTCATGAGAGCCAGCAACGCCGCCATCGATCGGGAAGGTTACTTGTGCTAAAATGCCAAAATAATTCTATCAACATTTATTATGCAAATTTCTTGAACTGTTGAACTGAAACTCGGAGAGCGTTGCTGGCTCTGGTGAAAAAACTTATGATTTTTAACCTGCCCTTCAGTCTCGCACTAGGCATGAATATGCGGTACTTCGTGGATTACGATGTGGCTTATTGGCTTGATCTTGAAACTTGATTAATAGATCATGTAAGATTCAGTACAGTATCTTGAACAGATAAGTATATGCATTATTCAGTATAAGCCAAACTAATTTGAGTTAGGTGAATCATGCTGCCTAATATATATTTATATATTTTGTACCCTGTTTCAAGGACTGGGTGAATGATATAAAAAAGATGCTGACAAAGGGAAAGAGAGACAAAAACACAATAAGGAAATTTTACCAGGAAATGTATGGTGAACTGGTCAACTACAAGCAGACGGCTGATTCTGAGGGAGACAGAATGGAGAGTATTGACCCAGAAACGGCCTCTTCTATCGTGGAAATGGGAGACTACAGAAAGAAATTTGCCAAGGTAAGATTCAAACATCCGCCGATCTATTGTAGAGACAGGAAAAAATTGTCTAATATTTATGAATGAAGTACCACAATCGTGCATTGAAACCTTTATTAATACAATTCCAAACCAAAACACTATTTTCAATGTGGGGGACTTGAACCGCTCAGGTTTTCGATAATTTTGTGGGGATATTTCATGCCGGTGAGTTGTTGATCTCATTAGCTGTTGTTGTTCATGGATTGATTTTTGATATAATTTCGAGGAGTTAGACTACACAGGTATTTTCTGCAAATGTGTTCGTGAGAAAGATGGCTGCCATGCAGGGGGGCATTGTTGTGTTGAACTCTGGTTGCAGAGAAATTCTAATCTGAGGCTGAAATTTTGTTGAATTGTCAATTGCTGCTTTCTTTTGAACTCAAAATGTGTGCAGCGCAAGGCTCTTATAGGACCGGCACACATATCTGTCTACATCTGTTAACACGAATACAGACTAAACACAATATTGTAGTAATGAATTCCTTTAAATCTCCAGAAATACATGAAAGACATGGACACCTGCTTCGGGAAAGAGGGCTCAAAGCTCGTGGAAATGTCTGTGCAGGTTGGTAATTATTTAAGACTGTACCAATAGTTCGCAGAAACTGTACCATGTACATGAAGTTGGAACTGTTATATTTGTTTTTCTGGAAGCAATTCCAGTCCTAATGCAGCGTTTCCTTACCCACAGTTTGTCGTTTAACATAATGGATGCCCTAATAAGATTTGAAACTCCAAATTTAGCATTAACCAAAGACATTTCAGAGTTCTCTCATTGAACTTCACTATTGAATCATTATTGCATTTATCTGTATTGCAAGTTTCAATATATGTGTCAGTAACTTATGCTGTGAACTGTGAAATTCTCTGTCTATTTCTCTTATTTAGGACCTTTTAAAGAAAGTGCAGCCGTTACTGTCTGATATGGACGTCAATGTAGCTAAGACGCTGGCTCCTCCTGGGCAGATGAAGGAATACTCACGCTGGATGGCTGACTTTAGCCGTACAAAGGCTGGCTGTGTCTTAGAAATCCCTGGTATGTATTCTGCTCTTTTAAATCACAAGTGTCTACGTGGAAATATGTACATGGAATATAGTTTCGAGATTTGTGTATATATATTCCTACTATACTAGATGGCAGTGAAACCAAAGAAAAAACCCTTGTAAATGAAAAATCTAAAGTATCTGTATTTATTTTATGTGACCTTCTATCGACTATGTGAAATCCTCGGTGTATTTATCCACTGTGATCATGAATGTTACTTGGTAATGTCAGGTATATATCCTTTGACGTTCTTGTATCTGTTTAGGTCAGTATCATGGTCAGAGTAAGCCGTTGCCAGAGTATCATGTGAAAATTGCTGGATTTGACCAAAGAGTGAGTTTACATGTTTTTGAGAACATTGCTAGGGTTTTACGATGCTGTGTCTGTAACTACATAAATGGTTGGTTTCAGTACCATTACCCTGAAAATAAAAATGTATCAACCTCCATTCAACAATTGCTAAAGCAGTATGAGTTTCTGTTTTCATAACTCATACCAAGTCAAAGTTTTCATGCACCCTTCAAGTTGCTTTATTAATGGGCCATCTGCCAATAATTGTTAATGAGTAGAGAACTAGGAAACTCTAATCCAGATTTGGAACAGTTCGGTGAAAGTGATAGTAAGCCATCCGACGAAGTGAAGGTCAAATGAAAGACAAATTTTAACTGTATCCAACTATATTTTTACTTCGTTTATGCGATTTTTTTCTAACCGGGTAAAAATTATCTTCAATTTAATTTCCTCGATTTTGGTGAAACCTGCTTATTGGAACAGTGGGTCTGTGTTGAAACTCAATTGAAGTATACACACCTTAAGCTTGAGTCAAGCATTGGAAAGTGCATATACAAAGTTTAAAATCTATGTATTAAGGCAGTGTGACATCACAGGACCTATATATGATCACAAGAGACCACCATAGAATCTCAAGCTTTATTTGCGGTTTACTCTGTGTAATAAAATCGTAAAAAATGACAAAAAATATTTTCATAAACTATTTCCAATGGTCTTTCATTTGATGGAAACTTTACTTTAGGGTTTACAATCACTTGAACTAGTTTCTCAACATATCATCATGAAGACCGAACAAGTTTGAGGAAATTGTGCTCATAATAAAAGAATTTCTCTTCTTACAGTGTTCAGAGGGAGACATATGTAATACAGTCATCTACGTAACAGTTTGTGTTCGTAATTAAAAAAGTGAAAGAGAAAACAGTTTTCTCAATAGCCTTTAACAGTGATTCTCAGTTCACAAATTAGCACAGATTACTTTAGTTACACCCGAGTTTACATGGCTGATTACACTGATCAACAGGTCCTGGTGATGTCATCCCTGAGGAGACCCAAGCGAATCACAATTCGCGGGGACGATGAGAAGGACTACAAATTCCTGGTGAAGGGAGGCGAAGATTTACGTCAAGATCAGCGTATTGAACAGCTGTTTGGGATCATGAATGACGTATTCAAACGGGATCCAGCCTGCTGTCACCGACAACTTCATCTCACCACATACCAGGTTATACCCATGACACCCAGGTATATAGCCTAATTGGGAAGTTGAGAGGTTTCGTCTGACTGGCCAACAAGTCTTGCTTTTTCTCCTTGCAGCAATAATGCGGCTGCAGTAGAACACTATTTTCTGTGAGGATAGTTGTAACATCAAACATTCTCAAGTTCAGGCATATTTTCATTAACTAACATTGAAACCGGTAATACGTGTAATTGCCCACATCTTTCTTACTCTCAAACATGTGGTATGGGATGCGTGAAATACAATACTGTCAAGATGATTTGATCGAGTAAGAACTTCTTATGTTCATTTATTCATGTTGATTCATAATCTTCAAGCTATATAATTGTGATGATAGTTCATTGAGCTGCATAGTTTTGAACTTAATCCTTCAGGCCAAACTGCTTATTTAAAATTAAACAGATTCTCACTAAACCCACCCAGCTTTAAATCATGAATATTTAGTTCATGAGAACACTATCAATCATAATTTCCTGAATTTTGAAGTTTGTAGTTTCTTTCATAGGCATTTAGAAGTTGGTATATATAAGACGAGGCTATTCTATGGATAACAACTTCTTTATTGCTGTGGAGCTGGCATTTAGTTGGAAGTATCTTCAAGTGAGTGTCAGCTCCGCAACAACAAAGAAGTTGTTATCCATAGAATAGCCTTTTGTTAACCCCATTCAGTTTGGGGACTTGGGGGTGGCATGTACGGCATTTTTGGTGAGTTTGTCTTGCGAGACCCGGTGAAAAATATCAAACTTGTTTGATAATTTCACCTCACGAGGCCAAATCCTCAGCGTGTGCGGCAAATGTAAGCTAACAGCTCAGCAGTTTTATTCGACAGGCCAATGAAACGCATCTTCTCATGTGATTTATACGCATGACTGTTCAAAATGGCCATTTTTACGCGAGGCCGGTCACATGAAAGATCACATGATCTTAAAGACGGTGTTTCGCGGGAACTGAAATCAATTTAGTGAACCTGTTGCTCACTGTGTGCGCTGAAACCACACGAGAGCTAGCCCCTGAGCTGACAGGCATTTGAGGTCGTTTGCTCAGCTGATAGCTCTCGTGTGCGCCTTGCTTATGGCTAGAGGGCTGAAACTTACAACACTATATCTTTGGGTCAAGCTCTACAAGAAAATGTAAAAAAAATCCAAGATGGCCACCATGATGACGTCATTGACGGCGGAAAGTGCTCCCCCCCCCCCAGGCCAGGTAGGGTTAAGTTTGTAGTTGACAATTTCTTTCCATTTGACAGGGTAGGACTGATAGAATGGGTGGACAAGACCACGCCCCTGAAAGACTTCTTATATGGCGCCATGACCGAACAAGAATCAAAGTTCTACAAATCTCCGTGAGTTCAGGAAAATTCAAGTGCTTCAAAATGTTGCATATTTGAGTATCCAAAGGTCTGAACACAATATCTGTGAAATTTTGAATAAAAAAACTTGCTTTACTGGACTATCAAAACATCTTACCTTTACATCTCAAATGTATATACTGATCAAAACTTGACTGAGATTCATCTTGATCATATATTATCTTATTATGGTCAAACCTTTGTAAACCTGACATGCTTGGGACCAGATTATAGAAAAGTGTTGGTTTTGACAGGGTTCTGGTTGATCAAGATTCAAAACAATATAAATATAGGTATTGGAGCAATGGACATGCAGGGATGGGAGTGCAACACGACAAAACTATCTGAAAACAGCTGAAAATACCTCCTCCTCCGCACAATATTGTCTTATTTTCAACTTTCAAGCCAAAGTCAGAAGGTTTTAGAAATAAAACTTTCAGGAATAGAAAAGCCGAAATCAGATAAAAAGATGAAATTTTTCATCTCTGCATGGGTAATGTTGGTATTTAGAGGTCAATCGGTTTATCCAGGTGTCAGTGATATCAGATTTCATGTGAAAAGCCAATAACTTGTAGAACTAATTACTTTATTTGGTATGTTTCTTGAATGATGTTGTTTATTTCAGTAATGGTCCAAATGTTCAACATACTAAGTGGTGTCATGCAGTAACAAAAACAGATGACAGAGGAAATCATGGTAAAGTTTATGCCAGTGTGTACCGGGAGTACAACAAATCAGAAACTATCAAAGAGTTCAGACTGAAGGAAGGAAAGATCCCTTGGGATCTCTCCAGGTAAACTAACGGTTATTTCATTGATGAATTCATCAATCAAAGAGGTTTACAAAATTTAATCTCTCCAGGTAACTAAAAGTTATTTCATTGATGAATTCATGAAACAAAGAGGTTTACAAAATCAGATCTAAAAAATGCTTCCCATCTTACATGCCAAGATCGGAGACCAAGGCTTAGGTTTCTGTGTTCAACATCAGCTCCTGGAAGATCAAGGTCACACATCTGGCCTGTCTACTCTTCCTCATGCAGTTGCAGCCTGACGTTGATGTTTTCAAACACACTTCCCTAAATCATGGAGAAGCTCGGTGATAGAAGCTCGGTGATTGATAAATACTCAGAACACAGAAATGGAACTATTGACCCAGATAGAAGGGGCAAGTAAAGATGGGGAGCACTTTTTATTTTTCTGGTTTTTAGGGTGCTGAGCCCTCCTGCAGACACTTTTACACACCCTCTAGAATTTGTCTTTAAACAGCTAAAAGTATTCCTTATATCTGTGGTAATGTATACATTTGTTGAAAGCGCATTTCTTAAGGATTCCAAATATATAAATGTGTTCAGTGTAAATCTGTAGGTTGCGAAGATATTCAAATTGTAAATAAAAAAAATTTAAAATGAGCCTTCTTTTGTAAACGGCTATTTTGAAAAAAAGTATTCAACTTAACGTTACTTTCATCATCATTTCTTGTAGAAGACAACTCCAACAGAAAATAGGTGTCTCAGTTTTGTCAATTTTGGTCCAGTTCTTATTCTAATGACATTTAATTAAACATCAAAGTTAAAAACTGCGAGTTGCTCGATTTTGTAAAGAAATATTCCATTAAATGTCAACAGAATGAGAACTAGACCAAAATTGATCAAATTGAGACACGGATTTTCTGTTGGAGTTGTATTCTACAGGAAATGATGAAGAAAGTTACGATAAGTTGAATACTTTTTTGAAAATAGCATTTAAAATATATAAATTAATAAATTTTTTTTTTTTTTTAATCCAAATTTATTCACAACCTACCGGTTTACAGTGACAAAATTTATATCTTTGGAATCTTTAAGAAATGTGCTTTCAAGAAATATATACATTACCAAAGCTATGAGACACAATTTAGCTGTATAAAGACAGAAGTTCTAGAATGTGTGTAAAAGTATGTGCAGGAGGGCTCAGTACCATTAATCAGATTTTCAAAATGTAAGATAGATATTGAAATTACGGAAGGATTCTGTGATTTCTTGCATACATAGGGCATATTTGTAAGGTCCTTTGAAATCAAAACACTCCAAATTAGGAGAGAGTTAACAATGAAATAATCAGAAATAAATTGTATCATTTTAATAATAGCATCACATGTTCCATCTCGAGGGATTCAAGTGAGAAGAAATTAATCAGGGTATCATGTTTACAAACTTTTGTTGTCAGAATTCCAATGTTGTTGTTGTTACAGACGAGCATTCCTCCAAATGAGCACCTCCCCTGAGGCATTCCATGTACTGCGCTGTAGGTTTACAGTAACCCATGCCCTCATTTGTGTGGCTCAGTACATGCTGGGGATTGGTGACCGTCACTTGTCCAACTTCATGGTCAGCTTGACCACTGGTAGAATGATTGGTATTGACTTCGGACACGCCTTTGGCTCAGCCACACAGGTATAACCTATAGCCAATCAGTTTTGCGCCCATGTAAGATCAATTAAACGATTCTAATAAAAGCCTTTCTTGGGGATTGCAATAACACAGTGTATAACCCTGTCCGGCTGGGATTTATTTATGACGAGCCATTTTTGACGTGATCGCACCGAGTCGACACGTGTGCTGAGATGGCAGGATGGAGGTTGAGCATTTTACAATTTTCTGCTTGTTACACGTCACTTTATGGAAGAAACTGAATGATATAATGTTCTAGATTTATTTTGGCAGATCCTGTGTCAAATTCAACTCCATAGATCATCTCGTTTTCATCATAATCGTGTTCATGTTAGAAATTTATCAAAACTCTGTCGAATTTTACAATTAAGAAGTTGATTGTTCTTGTGGTATAGGATTTCACATTTTGGTCTGTATATTATAAAAAACTAGAATGGTAGTTAATCAAATATGACTGGTACAGAGGAGATAAATATAAGTATTAAGAGGCGAATATTTAGGAACAAATGTTCATGTCCTAAAATGAGACTGTCCGTATTTTTGTCGAGGGGATTTCTTCGACTGTGCGAGTTTTTGATGAGTTCCTGTGCGCATTTTTGGTGTGCATAGTAAAAAGCGAAGTGCAATTACTGTGCACATATACTATAGCAATGTAATCGGCACTGATACTAGTGTTCATGTGTAGGGCTGAATGATGACTTAATTATTCCAGTGGGTTTCATATCTCAGAACCCACACTACGGTGCCATGATCCGTTTCATTTTTTTCTATGTCTTATAGTTTTTAAATTGTTTTAAGAATACCAGAGGAAGAATCATTCCAAGAAATATTCGTAGGCCCACAACCAGTCCGCGGAAGATCCACGAGGAAATCCGCAAAGCTCGCAAAGCCTAATATACATGTATTTCACTGCCATAAATGTAACTTTTTTTACCAAATGGAGGTTCAACCTCCAGCGGCACAGGGACGTACATACTGAAGCATCGTACGGAATCGTACCGATATCGGAAATTGTCACTGAATTTCCGATATCGGAAATTGCAATTCTAGTTTTCGTAAAGCTTCCAGAGCTTTCATTTTCGATATCGGAAAGTCAGTGACAATTTCTGATATGGGAAATTCTATTTCCAATATCGGAAATTGAATTCCCGATATCGGAAATTCTATTTCTGATATCGGAAATTCGGAATAAAAAGCACTTTGGCTTGCTATACTTTAAGTGTGTCGACAGGGACAACACTTAAAGAGCAGTCCCTGTGGACACACTTAAAGGGTTATTTCAACACTTTACGAATAAGTTTCAACACTTTAGTTTTAAGCGTGTAGGTACACCAAGTGTCTCAAAATGTTCCAGTGGAGATCATCTATGTCGTACGACCGCAATAATGTAAAATACAACATCTTGGCTGACAAGTTGCTTTGCTTTTGAGATTTGGATTTTGTTTTTTATATCATTGCAAATTCTGAATATACACTCTCAGAAATATTCAGGGAATAATCCTGCATAGATCAGGCTACACATCCACAACTCAATTTCAGGGATTTTACCTGAAATCCAGGGATAATTTCCTGAAATTCAGGTATATCATCCATGAATTAAAGCTAAATTACCCAAATTTTAGGGGATTTTACGTACCTGAATAGGGTCGGGAACTTACTAATCAGGGTGGTAAATTTGCCTGAATTTCAGGGGAAATCGTCTCATTCAGGGATCTGTTTTTCTAAAATTCAGGAAATTATCCCTGGATTTCAGGTAAAATCCCTGAAATTGAGTTGTGGATGTGCCGCCTGATTTATTCAGGAATATTCCCTGAATATTTCTGAGAGTGTACCAAAACTACAGTGCTTACAAAAGGAACAAAGAAGTGATTCAAAAATTATCATGCAGACTGTACCCGGCCGGTATAGTATTTTATTTCTTTCTTTCTTTTTACAAATTGTATTCCTTGCCAATGTCTCAGTATGTACGAAATATTGACGTTAAGGACGCAGTACATTTGAACCAGAAATCGTCCCCAGTTTGAGGTGCCAAAAATAATCCTTCCCAAAAATTAAATATTACCTATTAAAGAAACATTTTGACTGGCATAAAGATCCACATTTTGTTATACACAGAATAATTCCAAGACATTGAATATCACGGTTCTCGAAGGACAGGACCCTGAAGTATTACTGCAAAATCGTTGATTTTAGGTGAAGACGTCTAATTCTCTCTGTAAATATATTCATTTTACATTCGAACATAACAGAACTTCAGTTTCAGTTTCAGTTTTCAGTTTCAGTTTATTGCAAGGGAATCAGCAGATGCTGTTTTTCATCCGTGCAGATTATTTACAATATTTACATAAAAACAATAAAAACCTAAAACAATAGAAACAATATCACAGCGAGACAATGATTGTATAAATGATTACGGGATGATCACGAATTACATATCACACAGTAGTATATTGCACTGTATATGGAAACATCACATTAAAAAGGTGAACTTGCCCCAGTCCGCAGCTACATACTTGAACAATCTCTTGAAACTTGATCAATCTACATGTATTGAGACAAAGCATAACACTAATCCTGCATGGGTATGACTTTGCACTCTTAATATGTTTTCTGTTCGGTCCAACGTCTTCGAATTGCACGAAAGTATACACCAATTCACGGCCTTATCTGAAAATCACGATACTCGCTGGCTTGGAGTATACATTTGTATCAAAATCTATTTTTTTTCCATAGGTCATATTTTTCATATGTTCCTAGCTCCAATCACATCCTTTGGGTGGTACGCCATAGTAATATCGAAGGTTTAAATTTACGGGTATATGTATTTTCATCTTTTGATGAATGCATATTTATTTTGGGCGTCCTCGCAAATTCTACTTGTTAAAACATGTATAAATTTACATTTTTGTTTAATATCCTGCAACACCAGGTTCAGGATATGCTGTACCGTATTTCTTGCCAATCTCAATATTTCTATATGCCGGTATTGGCGAAAATGTGATATTTCGTAATTTCTTCGTGCATGTAAAAAACTGCATCCACAGGTAATTTTAATTATTTTATTTATATGTTGTGCAGAACGGAATGTGTTCTCTCAATTTCGGTGTCGCCGGATGAAAATTTAATTACATGATTTATATTTACCGGTACATTTTTTTCATATCTTGCAGAAGCAAATTCGGAAATTGCCGTACCTCGTGCCAATCTCGATATATTGGCACAATTTTGGATCTTGAATTTTCACCTTGTAAATTGTTTAATTTGGATTGTGAAAGCATACATTTTCAGGTATAAATTGCCTTCTATCTTAAATTCCAAGTTCGGAATGTACCGTACTTGTGAATCCAGCGGTTTTCTCGATTACAACTTAGGGTGTTGACGTACTTGCTCAAGTTATACAGGCAATTTGTATACAGGTTTTCGTATTTTAAATGCCGACTGGATGCGTTGACTTCATCTAAAATCCAAGTTTAGATCAATGAAATCTGCATGTTATGCATGGAAGTTGTAGCCAGTTCCAAACATTAGATGATTGAGTTCCGTTGTCATGTAAGGCACTGGCAAACTGAAATCACAATAATTGCACCTGTAGAGGAGATCCAAATTAGTTATCTTCTCCATAGTGTATACCTGCTTTTAGCCAGGAAAAAGAAGGAGAATGAGTGTAAAATGCAAGAGAAATTGGTGTCTTGCATCGTGACATGCAATTTTTGGGCAATCATCTTTGCCCTAGCTGAAAGGGGCATCGATGTTGACACTTCTGTTTTTCCTTTGTTGGACGATTCATATTTCAGAAGGAGAGTGATATGTGCACAAATAACATCCATACTGTGCATGGAAAATTGGGTAGCACGTCGAAAAGTCGTACAGGGCGATTTTCTACCTCTTCACAAAGGCGCACTGTGCCACATCGAAAAGGGGCACAGTAGCAGTTATGAGTGCGCTTTGCATTTCGACCTCTGCTGAGAACGTGGAAGAAAATTACACGTTTATTTCTACATATTAATAATGAGAACTAATACATGAATAAATATATGTCTTTTATGTACTTATAAAAGTGATAGTATATGGAGAAATATTCCATCCTTTCACAAAATTTGTTATATTTTCTTACCTCACTATCGCTAGAGTGAAAGCATGCGACACTATAATAGCTGTTTTTGTCTGAATTTATTCCCATTACCTTGATTATTCAGTTATGGTCAAGAATTGTCGCCAACACATGATGGTCTCTTGTGCTTGTCTTCCTATCGCCTTGAAATGTTGCCAAGATGACAATTGTTTTTGAGTGTCATCAACGATTGCGTCAGGAAGACGTACAGTTTCATCGTCATAAATATATCACAGGCGGACAGGCTTACACACTGTGAATAGGGATGTTCCGTGATCATAATCTTTAGAAATGACACCATTTTCCATTGTCTTCATTACAAGGTTAGGGAGCTTCTTGAATATAGGAACTGAGTTGCCTGGCATATGCCGGTTATTCAAATGGGATACACCATGCCCACTTTGGTATTCTGATCTGGATGGATTAAATTTCCAATTAGAATTCCCCTCATGCCGCTGCATGGTATGGCATAAGCCATCCTTTGTCTGCCGAGTTCCAAACTGTATGGCATGGAGTTCCAACACGGCGCACCATGCCACTCTGTTTGAAATTTCCCTTATATGCCAGTTCCTAGTAGGCCCCCTATGCCCCAATTTCAAGAAGCTCCCTTAGGTACAGGCGGTACTATCGTTGGCAGTACAGCAAAACTCAGGAATAGTGAATTTCAAAATACTGCAAAACAACTTAGCAGATGTGATTGTCCCGAAATGAAAGACATAACCAGTAAAAATCTGTTAATAGAATAATACAACATTGTCAATGCTGTGTATATTTATACCATTGAAAAACTGATGCAGTAATATTTGCTCATATTCTGCTCCATTCCATATGTTGTCATCCTGTTTAAATTATTTGTATAAGGGAATAACTACTTTGTTCAATTTGATTCAGCTGTATATTTTTTCTTGCCAGTTCCTCCCTGTTCCAGAATTGATGCCTTTCCGACTGTCGAGACAGATCCGCAATTTAACATTACCTCTGGAGGAGAAGGGCCTTTTGGAGAGTACCATGGTGCATGGACTGAGGGCCCTGAGGAATGACTCCGATCTTCTCCTCAATACGATGGATGTCTTCATCAAAGAACCTTCTCTTGACTGGCAGGTCTGTGCTAATAAAGCCAGGTGCTCACAAGAGCTATCCTATGCACTAACGGCCTCAATTGCCTGTTGTCTCGGGCGGATAGCTCTCGTATGGTTTCAGTGCACACAGTGTGCAAAAGGTTCACCCAGTTGATTTCAGTTCCCACAGAACACCGTCTTCAAGATCATGTGATCTCTCATGTGACCAGGCTCACATAATAATTTCAATTTGAACTGTTGTACATATAAATCACGTAAATATAAGATGCGTTTCATTGGCCAGTCGTATAAAACAGCTGAGCTGTTAGCTTTCGTTCACCGCACATGGTGAGGATCGATCACCTCGCAAGGCAAGAATTATCAAACAAGATAGATATTTTGCTCCCCAATCTCACAAGGCGAAAATCTCACCGAAAACTGCCAACACAGGAGAGCTATCCCCTGAGCCAACAGGCACTTGAGGTTGTTGGCTCAGGGGATATCTCTCGTGTGTGCCGGGCAAGTTTTGAATCAGATTCCCCATCCTCGTGCTCAAACCAGAAGCAAAGTAACTAGAAGTGTGTATCATTAGATCAGACTGAGTAGCCAGACGGCACTGGCACTCATCAAACAGCCTACACCACTGGATTCTTGCACAGTCTCTACTTGCAAAACAAAATGCAGAGGCGCCTTGCGGGGATCATGGGTGCAACTTATGTACTTTTCATTGGCGGAGTATTCAAATTCCAGCATCAGTTCATCTCCTGTGATGCACGTTCGATTTTTGTCCCCCGCTACTTAGTAGGGGGGGATATTAGAAACACCGGTGTCCGTAATTCCGTAAGATTTTCTTGTCCGGACAATAACTCGTGAACGATTTAACCGATCAACTTCAAACTTGGGGTGTGCCTTGACATTGGCGAGAGGACGGTTGGGATTGTTTTTCAGCAATGTGCGTAATCCAATATGGCCGCCGTCAGCCATTTTGGATTATAAGCAGTACGATCTTAGATTTTCTTGTCCGGACAATAACTCGTGAACGATTTAACCGATCAACTTCAAACTTGGGGTGTGCCTTGACATTGGTGAGAGGACGGTTGGGATTGTTTTTCAGCAATGTGCGTAATCAAATATGGCCGCCGTCAGCCATTTTGGATTATAAGCAGTTCGATCTTAGATTTTCTTGTCCGGACAATAACTCGTGGACGATTTAACCGATCAACTTCAAACTTGGGGTATGCCTTGACATTGGTGAGAGGACGGTTGGGATTGTTTTTCAGCAATGTGCGTAATCTAATATGGCCGCCATCAGCCATATTGGATTATAAGCAATTGGAACTTAGATTTTCTTGTCCGGACAATAACTCATGAGCGATTTAACCGATCAACTTCAAACTTTGTGTGTGCCTTGACATTGGTGAGAGGACGGTTGTGATTGTTTTTCAGCAATGTGCGTAATCTAATATGGCCGCCGTCAGCCATATTGGATTATAAGCAGTTGGATCTTGTCCGGACAACAACTCGAGAACGATTCAACCGATCTACTTCATATGTGGGGAGTGCCTTGACATTGTTGAGAGGAGGATTAGGATTGTTTTTCAAGGACGTGCTTGATCCAATATGGCCACCATCAGCCATACTGGATTTCATTGGATTTTAAGCAGTTTGATCTTGTCCGGACAATAACTGGAGTACGATTCAACTGATCTACTTCAAACTTGGGGAGTGCCTTGACATCGGTGAGAGGACGGTTTGGATTTTTTTTCAGCGATGTGCATAATCCAATATGGCCACCGTCAGCCATATTGGATTATAAGCAGTTGGATCTTAGATTTTCTTGTCCGGACAATAACTCGTGAACGATTTAATCGATCAACTTCAAATTTGGGGTGTGCCTTGACATTGGTGAGAGGACGGTTGGGATTGTTTTCCAGCAATGTGCGTAATCTAATATGGCCGCCGTCAGCCATATTGGATTGTAAGCAGTTGAATCTTGTCTGGACAATAACTCGAGAACGATTCAACCGATCTACTTCATACCTGGGGAGTGCCTTGACATTGTTGAGAGGAGGATTAGGATTGTTTTTCAAGGACGTGCTTAATCCAATATGGCCACCATCGGCCATACTGGATTTCATTGGATTTTAAGCAGTTTGATCTTGTCCGGACAATAGCTGGAGTACGATTCAACTGATCTACTTCAAACTTGGGGAGTCCCTTGACCTTAGTGAGAGAACAGTCCTGTATTATGTTTTATGGATGTGCATAATCCAATATGGGTGCCATCTGCTGTATTAGATTATGTTAAGCTCATCAGCGATATCTCCATTTTCAAATCATACTCTTATCAATGATATGAGATATCATCGACCCCAAAAAATCGACCATAGAGGTCCATGGCCCCCGCAGCAGCAGCGCCAGTTATGGTGGATGTAATCCACCATAACTGGTGCTGCTAGCGGGGGACATGGACCTCTATGGTCGATTATTGTTTTAAATCTGCACGAACAGGACACATATCAATCTTACTGCACAACTACGTCACACCATGTGTTTTAAGCAAGGCGGTTGTGGCCAATGTATTCTGATGTAAGGATGCAGACGTCTAGTTCATTTGTTTCTGTCATAATGTTATATTTCAGCAAGTGACGCCATTTTAGGCTTAATCCTTCAAATTAAACCTATTTCTGTCCTATCATGCCTGTGGTCTTAACTAGCCCATCTGCTTCAGTAACCAGATCTTACATGGAAATGCCATTTGATAATCCAAATGGGCTCAGTTTTTAATTTCCATAATAACCCGCCATTGAGCATTGTGTTGGAGACAAGAGAAATTGAACTTGTTGAAATTGAAATTATTTTGAAAAAATGGTAATTGATATTAAAGTTTGTTTTTGGGGGTTTTTCTTTGTAGCAATTTGCTGAGAAACAGCAAAGAGAAGGAATGGAGTCTGAAGGTAGGTTTTTGAGTGAACACTTTCAATTAATATTTTGAGGAAAAACAATAAAAACCTGAATTGGTTCGGGATGGTATTTTGATGAGAAGACGAGACTATTAGCAGGTTGCTGTAGATACTTTGAAAAGCTTTGTAAACATCCCACCACCTCTCTTTTACCCCCCCTCCCTCCCCCACCCTCCTCAAAAAAAGGAAAATCTTCTGGAAAAGTCCTGTTTTAGATGACAAATATATTCACATTATGGAATTGTGCCGTCTCTCTTGTGCCAATATTCCGGTTAAAAGGGTTAGCCCTTAAGTACTGCATTAGCATATGGCTGATCCTTAGGTGTTTGAGGCTCAAAGAATTTGGAATTTTTACTTTTGAATTCTTCTCTTTCCCCGAGTTCACGGTATGTACCAGACTTTGAGTATTCCTTCAAATGTACCAACCTACATGTATCTTGCTTCAAACTTTTCATTTGGGCTTTAAGGTGATTTTGAATTTGAACTTTTAATTCCAGTCTCTCTGTACAGCATCAGGTCATGTCGAGTTACATGAAGTTTCTCAACTTCACCAAAGTACTTCTTCAATTTAAACTTACTTTGAACTTTGGATTTAATCATCGTTTTGATTTCATGTTTTTAAGAAATATGCTTAAAATTTGAAATCTTTCCATCCTTTTAATTCATGTATTTAATTCTGTTGAATATAATTTCAAAGTTCAGTTTGAATTGAAAATTTAAATTGAATTATTTAGTTTCAATCCCCCTTTCCCAATTTATTTCTTAAACGAATGGTTTGCCACCTTTGCTTTGATGTGTGACTCACATGTAAATTTGCGATTCATGCTTTTTCTCTCATTGGACATATTTTTAACTATGTATAACTGTGCTAAATACGGTATGTATGCATCAATACTATCCCATGGAAGGACCAGTATGTTACATTGATGATAATATTTGCTATTTCAAGTCAAAAATAGTCCAGTTAGGACTGATTAAAAATATTCTCCATACTGTAGCCATAGGAGGGAGAGAAAAAATATGAACCAGAAATTCATGCTGGGAGTCGTGCATCAATACACCTGTCAGTGCACCTTGGCAAACCATCTAAGTATTAAACTGGGAAATGTGGATTCCAAATAAATTTAAAATTTCAATTTAATTCATATTTCAATTTGAATGTGTATGCATGAAACTGTGACATGCCTGAATGATTATGTTCTCAAGCATTGTATTACACAGGGTTCCCGCGGTCATGGAGAATCCTGGAAAGTCATGAAATTTAAAAATTGATTTTCCAGGCCTTGAAAGTCATGGAATTTTGTGTCTGGTCATTGAATTTTGTGAGAGGTCATGGAAAATTTAAATGGAACTTGAAACTCTCAGCCAGGTCAATATTTCTCTTGATTTTTTTTACCAAAAGATGATTTTCCTGGATCAGCGAATGTTCTATTTGTTGAATGTCGCGTGTGGTCTACGAATGCGATCAAGTGTGCATCAGGGAAGGTAACTTTGGTCTTGGAATTCTCTTAAACTCCCAGTTTGTATTTGGGAGGAAATGGCTGTTCTCAAATTGCATCAGTGTATTAAAAAGAAATGCCATGAAAATGCTTTTCTCAGTCATGCATGGCGGTGGACTGATTTTCTCGATGCCCTCATTATCCATAGAGAATTTCTGATAGGTCATGGAAAAGTCATGGAATTTTTCCATAAAAGGTCATGGAAAATCATGGAATTCAATCTGAATTTGTGTGCATGAACCCTGTTACAATCAGTTCATGATGCTGCCTCAGTGGTCACTTGTTGATGTTTAACAAGGTTAAATTTCTGCTGCAGAGATATATCCTACATGTATCCAAATTATCACTAGCATCCTAGCATTCCTGAGTTAGAAACCACCTTAATTGGCAGTATATGATTGTGAATTTGTTTCCTGTCAGACGCTGACATCGACTCTGCGTGGTATCCCAAGCAAAAGGTGCGCTTTGCTAAACGGAAATTCCTGGGTGACAACCCTGCATACATCACAAGGTAAGAATTCTCTCAGTTCTTCAGGAAGTACACAATATCACAAACATAAAACCTTGAAATAAATCTCCTAGTTTGAAATCTCCTAGGGCTGCACGAATCTGGAGGAAATATAGTTTGATCCATGCAGAGGTTATCATGGTTTGTACACTACCTAAAAACCTTTAAAAGTCTTGAAAATGACAATTTGTGTCTCAAATCTCAACCTGCTATCACTTATGCCATATTCCCTCCATTTTGGAGATCTCCTGCAAAGAAATTATCTCCCTTGGATCATCCGCTAGGTGGCGTGTTCTCCGCGCATGCCCTTCCTCTTTTTCCTTTACAGTCTTGGTAACAAGACGTATTTTGAAAAGAGCTCCTGTTAACAGTAACTTTGGTTGTTATAGACGTACCCTAGGATTATTTTTTTCTCCCGTAAGTTCATCATGGCTAACGTAGTCACCCAAACTATAAAGAATAGTAAAAGATGTGAATCATGTCGTCAGTTTTGGCCAGTTAAAGACTCGCATTTGTTTTGTTTCAAGTGCAGGGCACAGGTTTGTTACAGGCAGGTGACATGCCGTGAATGTGCAGACTGGGACGACATGACCTGGCATAGCTACGCTATGGCCCGACGCAGTCAACTCCTGAGAGCGGCCGCTGACCTAAAAAAGAGTCCAGCTGAGAAACAACAAGCTACTCAGGCCCTCTTCAACGACTTGGCTGTGAACAAAGATTTTCTTCCACCGACTGCAAGCCCGTATATCCAGCCTAGCGGTACAGTCCTGCAGCCGGCTGAATCTTCCCAGATTACTCAAGATATAGTACAGACCTGTGGCGGACTAGTACCATCACGGACCCAAGGCACGGCTCCACGGTCCAGCTCGCCAGAGGAAATACAGTCACGGACTCGACCCCGGAGCCCCGTTACAGGCACGGATCGAGCACAGACGTCGGACAACAGTTCCCGTTCATCCAAGTCTCCGCAACTCAAGAAGGACACGTCTACTAGCCGGGACCCGGCGAGGAGCCGTACCCCAGAGCCAAAGTCGACAGTCCGGAGCACAGAACGGGACTATCAAGTCAAGTCTAAGACATCGGACTCCACAGCACACCGGGACCATGGCCCCGGGATGTCACGGCCTTCTACAGAGCACCGGGATCCCGATAAACCACGGACCTACACGGAGCACCGGGATCCCGAGAAATCACGGCCCCATACAGAGCACCAGGAATCCGATGCCAGAGCACCTCAGACCCGACCATCGGAACGAGAGGTTTCTTCCAGGGACAGGGCTAGAGCCCGGAGCCGTACCCCGGAGCGGACTCATAAAGAACGGACTTATCCAGAACGACGGGAGTCCACATCTGAGAAGTCACAGACTTATAAGGAACGGACTTATCCAGAACGCCGGGAGTCCACATCTGAGAAGTCACGGACCTATGAAGAACGGACTCATCCACAACGCCGTGAGTCGGCTTCTGAGACAGCTCGGACCCGTGCAACGGAACCGGAACCCGACACAACAGCAAGGAGATCCCGAAGACGGGGTCGTACACCGGAGCAATATCGGGATCCCAATCTTGAACGCCGACACCGGGAAAGAGACCACCCTCGACGTCGAAGTCCTACACCCAGTGCAGGCTACCGGGATTACCACGGCAGAGACCGCACTCCCGAACGATTCTACCCTCGGCGTTACAGAAGCCGTTCCCCGGATCCCCGTCAACACGTACGTTACACGGATTACGGGGAACGAAGACCAACAGACCATCGCCGTCGGTCCTCATCAAGGACCAGAGAGGATCGGGAACCCCGTAAACCGGACCACCAGGACACTCGGGTACAGTCAAGAGCTGAACAGGTACCCAGAGACGAACAGAGACTCAAGGATCGGCCCTCCGGATCCGGAGACGGGCCCAAAGATAAGTCTTCAACCTCTAAGGTGCCTTCAAAGTCAAGCCTGGTCAAGGAGCATAGTCACCTTCCGACAACACAGCATCCTACGGTTGCAGTCGTTTCTTCACCAGAGATCCGTGATAGGGGACGATCCCATTCTTCCGGCGACACAGAGTCAAGCTCGGAGA
>JAVTVY010005604.1:0-40068 GCA_036873755.1 Hanleya hanleyi | reverse complement strand
GTGCTCGATAAAAAGTAGGCTACCTAAAACGTTAGAAATGAAATAGATCATGTTAGAATATTGTAATGTCACAGCGGACAAAACAATGTGATGCGCCATTTTCATACCGTAGTGTATAGCTTCAAACTCTTCGGGGCGAACATGAAATATGTCTTGAATATTGTAAAAATTGCGCAAAAACGAAGAGACGTATTCTGTATGGGCAACGGCAAACTAAAGTAATATATATCGATTTTGCTACGGGTGCATTTTAAATATGCATGTACCTTGTCACATGTACAAGTTTTATGGGGTCTGTGATACTTTGCAGCCATCCTGCAAAACTTATTATTGCATTGTCAGTGCTTCAACCTATAGATCCGGTAACCAGTGTAACACGGACAGCCCCTAGTCACATAAATGCAACTCAGCGTATGTCACAACACACTGCGATAGCACCCGTTATCACTGTCAAGGAGTGAGTGAGTGAATGAATATGATTTAACGTCGCTTTCAACTATATTTCAGTCATATCACGACGTTGGGTCCTATTCCTTTTCACAGCCGGGAACCACACGGATGGGGTCCTATTCCTTTTCACAACCCGGAACCCCACAGATGCCTCAGTTAGTCGCCTCTTACGACAAGCTCTCTGAGGAGCTGAGGCTTATTTTTACTATGACCTGCAGTGTGCACAACGATATCCCAGGTCAATCCCCGGAAGTCCCACGGGGCTATCACTGTCAATTGGTTAATTAGGTTTATTGGGGGATGGGGTCGAGGGAGTAAACTTATTTAACCAATTAACGACGGTAACGAGCCCCTGTGCAGGAGCACAATCTGCATCCGCCCAAACGTCGGTCTGTTGTACGGTTTGCAGCTGCTGACAATGAGTACCACGTGAATTCTACTAGCCAGTCAGATAGCTTAATGTGATAAATAAACGGTAGTCATTTGACAGAAAATTGTTCACATGCAACTGCTGACCACCGTATCTTAACTAGCACTGGCTGGTGATACGGTCAGATGCAGGGTAGGACTCACCACAATCGATACGGATAATTGAAGAATCACTGCCAGACAAACAGACCGACAAAATGAATCAATATGTCGCAGATCACTTCATGGTATAATCCTGTCCAAAATAATATCTCTGTACTGACCTACCCACCAAGATTAGAGAATTACCTGTATATAATTAAAATTTCCTCAATTTGCTAACGGGTACACTGTGATTTATCAGTTCAGATTGGCACTTCGAACAGCAATTCAAGTAGTAGTAAAAGCTGATCTTCGCGCCTATTTAAGGGCGGATAACTTTTTTTGACATTTCCAGGTTATCTCCCCTGATTCGAACATTTTTGCCCCTAAATAAGCGCAAATATCCCGTTTAGTTTTCTTCAGTGTTAAATGATATCTCCGGGAATGTCCAGTACTGGGTTGGGGGTGTTCATTTTTTTCTTGTGGATTTTAGTATTCTCTGTCTCACACTGTAGAGTACAATTGAAGGGGTCTCGTAGCCATAGGGCGACTTTCGCTGGAAAGTTATTGTGAGCATGCGCAGTGCGCAGTCAGGCCTGAGGTGGACATTTTGGGATCGAGATGGACCAGGGTCGTATGGGGAGTCATATCAAAGCACACGTCGGGAAGAGTCCGACTGGACTGGTGTGTAGTGGAAGTGCCGTCCATCTGCGCATGCGCAGTAGAAGACGGGCATTTGAATGGACGTTTTGGGGTCAGATGTAGATAGACCAATATTTACCCGAATTGTGCGTATGGTTTATTTGGGGGAGGGTCCGACTGGACTGGTGTGTTTTGGAAATACCGTCAATTTGCGCATGCGCATTGGAAGAAGAGCATTTGGGGTGGAAATTGACCCAATATTGGTGCGAAAGTGGTCGTGGGAGGTGTCATATTGATGCACGCGTGGGGGGGGGGGGAGGAGCCCGTGTCATATTGATGCACGCGTGGGGGAGAGTCCTGGTGTGTTGTGGAAGTATCAATCTGCGCATGTGCAGTGGAAAAAGGGCATTTGTGTGGTCGTTTTGGGGTAGAGATGGACCAATACTGTTTCGTATGGGGTGTCATATTGATGCACTCGTGGGGGAGAGTCCGATTTAACTTGTGTGTAGTGAATTTGCCAATCTGTGCATGCGCAGTGCAAAAAGTGAGATTTTGGTGTCGAGATGTACCCTCCGTGATCCAAATGGGTCGTGTGAGGTTTCATATTGAAGCACTCTTGGAGCAAAGTCAGTCTGGGAGTGATATGCGTCTGCGCACTCGGGAGTAGTAGAAAAAGGGGAGTTCCGGAGGGCAAATGAGCGCGTTTGGAAGCTGGGGCCCTTGTTCGATCTGGCTACCTGGTAGAGTTACCTGTGTGTGTGGGTGTGTGTGTGTGTGTCTGTGTGAGTATGTTTGTTGTGCCAATCGAGGACTTCATATTGAAAAGGCGCTATTCAATTGGGGACATACCTCCAATCGAGGACTGTCCTCGTTGACTACATTGGAAAGGCGTCTCATTTAAGTGAAATCCTTATAGGAAACTCTTTTCAATATGTTTTCTCTATAAGAAACGATGATTAAAAGACAGTTTTCCTCATAGGAAACGATGTTCCTAATGGTACAACATTGTAACGACAAGAGCGCTCGTCAACAAAAAAACATCATTACGATCGTTACAATGTTGCACATTAATGTCCTATTTTGCCACCACATACATGTATGTGTGTGTGTGTGTGTGAGTGTGTTCATATAATGTCGTTTGTAAACCATTAGCTTCAGGCTGTATCAACCCCTTACGTCTTAACGTCATTATGTAGACAGATTAGAGAACAACAACAAGCATATTGCGTATTACACCTTTTCTTATTCACTCCATCACACCACACCCACGCTGGGGGAGCCGTGCTGAATGTGTTAACATAATGGTAAGGTGTTAAATGGCATCATCGACTGCTCTTGTCCAATCAGAAGCCGCCATTTGAGAAAGTTCAATCTTAGGTCATGGTCGCTCTTGTCCGTTAGATGTATTCTCGGCTGCTCTTATCCTATCAGAAGCGGCCATTTGGTGTTGCGTCAACCTTCGGCCAGGTTCGCCAATGGCCTAAGCGTCATCGGGAAGTCCAGGATACTGTAACGGTAACATGTTATGGAAGTTGTTTGCGCATTTTAATCGCCTTTTGTGATGCATTGCCTTCACGATGGACCTATGAATGGGATCGCCTTTCATTTCAAGTGACAGTAGACGAAACTATTCATAGATCAGCATGGATGTTTTTCTGATGAAGGGGCGCATTTGAATGTAAGTCTGTTGCCAGTTATCCTGTTCGACATCTTCGATCACTGTAGCGTGGGTACTAATAGCTGCTGTCACAATACCATCCCAAAAGGTGGGGTCTTCTTCACTCAGGCTTCCCTGGGACGTAGCCGGACTATCTCAGCTCAAGCTCTCTGTATCAATAGATGAATTCTCAGAATCAGCTGGTATAAGCTGAGCTTCTGCCTCAATGGTCTCCTCGGTGTCTTCATACCCATGTATATTCTCCTGGTGTCGTATCATATCGTATTGTCTGTTGAACGCACGTTCGCACAACATGTATAACGCCCGCCAACACCTAGCCTAACGTTTCAACGCCTTGAAAATAGCTCAGAAGCTCTGATGGGTTTAGATATCCCATGGAATTGACACTAATTCATCGAAATGCAGTAACGCTCGTCAACGCCCGTTGCTACACCTTAACGCCCGTCTCAATGCCTTATATTAGCACCTTAATGCATCAACGCCCCAGTTTAACGCCCTAACGCCCTAGCTTAACGCCGTAATGCCATATCGTAACGCCTGAATTCATTGTCGACCGATCGGCTGCTCTCGTCCAAGTAGAATTCGCCAGCCATGGCCGCTCTTGTCCGTTAGACATATTCCCGGCTGCGCTTGCTCAATCAGAAGCCGCTATTTGCTGTTGTGTCAATCTTCGGCCATCGTCGCTCTTGTCCGTTTGTCCTAAGCGTCTTTGGGCATTCCACGACCCTCCTATTGGTAGACAACTAGAGGAGATGGAAGGGCTTCTCGACAGTAGCTCTTTAAGTTGGGACAGTGGATCGACCTCCATGGGTTGTTCAATTCAAAGATGCATCTCAATGGAAACTGAAATATCCTGTCCTGGATCCTTGGTGAAAGTGACATCGGAAGTGATATCATCATACGCCTGTGCGCTCACCTGGTGGTGCCGCCGGTACCTTGGTGAACCTATGTAAATCGTCAGAAGTGACGTCATCTTCGAACGTGACATTATCGCCACAAGTAACATCATCGCATGCATGCGCACGCGGCTGGTGGTACACCCTGTACCCTATAGCCCATTGGGCATAAGGTACACCAGGGCATGGGTGTACCACCAGAAAGCTCGACACATTGGTTAAGGGACAGGGCAACATTTCGAAACTTAGGTAATAGGAAAGAGTCTCTTCTTTGGTGTATTTGGCTTGAATATTCCTACGAAGTAGGCTACAGATCGCAAATTGTCCGGTAATGAGTCAGTGAGTCCATACGAATCCTTTCGTCGGCAAAATAAGGAGAACCATTGACATTAGAACCTTTATTTTTGGCATGAACGTGCATTAGGGAATTGTTACCAGCAAGTTCTGAGCTGACCGAATTCTGATGAAAATTTGATTTATAATTATTTTTTTATTATTTATTGATAGCTCAGCGAGTGCACTGTCATGCTCATTGGGAACCCTTGGCTGTATGTTTCACTGTATATATAACACAGTACAAAACGTGATGGGATAATGAAATAGGAAATGCTAATTTTCCATCATTTGTTAGTGCATTTATCTACACTGCTATTACCAGGCAACTTGCCATTCTTAATACACACAATTCAGTATATTGTTATAGATATATGTAAACTGTGGCCTTTAACGTGTATCCTATTTCACATCCAAACATTTCATCACAGACCAAATCATGCAGGCTTCAAATTTAGGTCAAATTGCCACTGATGATGAAATATCCTACATCAACCAATTAAGTCAGCCTGAAGCAATAACCCAGCAGAACATAGAAAGATCTGGTATCATCCTTCAGATTAGCCTGTGAGCAACAATGATAAAATTTACTGAGGGTGAAACAAAGCTGTCCTGCAAGCCACCCAAGGAATTTATCAGCTTGTGTTGGGACATCTTGTTGGTATCATGTAAGTTGTTTAGTAGTTTACTCATTCAAATCTCCATACCATATTTTCTGTTATTCAACAGACAAATTTCTTTACTGGTTTTAATTGTTTAAGTTCTACTGGGTTTCAACTGCTACAGATAATAACATAGTACTGATACTGTAGAAATGAGTAGTGTGAATTTAATTATTCCATGTTTAGTACAATTTGTTCACACGAATGGTGGAATGTCTGGACTCTCAGATGAAAGTGTGTTATACATGTATAGCTCAAGCATGTTAGGTTTGAGGAACAAACATAGTTGCAATTAAGATATAACCAAAGAAATTTCATGACAATTATTGAATCTAAGTAGGCCCCTACCTAACAAAATTAGCTTAATAAAAAGGCCTTCCTGACGTAAATTGTTTTCTTTTGAGAGAGAATGGTATTTTCTGGGTTAAGAATTTCCTGTATAAAGATAGGTTGTTCAAGGAGGCTTTGTTTTGCCGCTGTTGTGTGCATTAAGGGTATGGAAACATGATATATGCACCCAGAGCCCTGATCTACAGCTGTATAAAACTCAACATCTGGCATTGACGGCATGTTTAAAGGGTCTTAATTTATTTTCTTTGGGTAGAATTTAACTAGATAAAGTAACTTTGATTGTACTTCTTGAATATTGACTATATATCACACTGGGATATAATTTAAACAAAAACATTACATGTGTAATTATGTCTAAAAAAAATTTGTCATTTCAAATTTTGATTCCTTGATTAAGGGATACAGAATCACTGCCACCGAGTGTGTTGGTGTGTCACAGAATCACTGCCACAGAGTGTGTTGGTGTGTCACAGATTCACATCAGCACAGTAACTGGTAAACTATTCATTCAATCCCATCACTTTTAATCTTCAACAAAATATTCAATACTGTTTTAATCGAAAATTTCTGGTGATTTTTGATGAAAATCTCTGGTGATTCTGACTTGGGCATTCTCCTGGCATCAGATTGTATATCCCCTATTGTCATATATACCCTCTGATGTCAAAGTGGGGCTAATTGCGGCGCGCAGCTTTTCTGCGCATGGCTCTCGCCAATCAACAGCCTCCGTTACTAAATGAAGCGAACTTGTTGAGATTACCGAATGGGGCCGATGATTTCCGTTCGGCAAGCCAATCAACATAGGCGTTGTATATCGACGAGAACGAACAGAAAAAAACTACAGGAGGGATCTTATTCATTTGTATTCTCAAGCCTCGAATTACTGTTAAACCAGGAAGAGAACCGCGATTTGCTAATTAAACACGGGAAAACCACGGCGGCTATTGTCGCCGACGTGGCTCATGCGGTGATTCGATGCATGGTAAGTTTATAAACAGGTAAATTATAATAATAAAATAATAATAATAAATTATAATATAATTTTAAATATAATACTGAAAATTGTGATAATACTGTTATTGTCATTTTTTAATTCAAAGCCAATTTATTTGATAAACATTTTTAAGTTTGAGCAAATTTAAATAAGTTAGTTTGATAAAAAAATTGCCATTTGAAAAAAACCTGAATCAATTATTAAATTAAATCCCAGTTGCTAAACTGAAATCCGTTATTTTCAGACAAATTCTTAATATTATTTATGGCTATAACCAGGTAAACACATTTAACTGCAGATATATTATTATTTAATATTTAGTAATATGAGGAAATTATGCCAATGATGTGTTCCGATGCATATTTCTCGTCCACCTCCTCTACTGATTGTTTTTATTACTTACTTGTTGCACATAAATACATAATAATATATAGGTACCTCGCTGAGGTTCAGATGAGTAATTTTGGCTGAGTAATTTTTTTCAACATTATTTTTGACTTTGATTTGTGTTGTGTCATCCTTCTTCACTGAGTTCAAGATCGGCGACACAAAACACAGACATCATTCGATACACATGGCCATAATATAATTTTCTGAAAGACGCACGCTTGTTGATTGTCTGGTCACATCAACCACATGCTTGATTCATTTTCCAGGGTCATTATCAATTGATGCTTACAATAGCTCTCAGCATGAATCGGAATGCTCGCCTATCCAATGTTGTTTACAATATGACCGCCCGTCTCCACGCGGTGATCAGCTGTGATGACGTAGTCAGCCGGAAAATATAACGCGCTCTCCCACTGGCTCAGCGAAAAAGACACAATGCGGCTGCGCGCCAGGCATTTCTATAGTGGTGAAGTCAGAGTCTTGTTTACCGACGGTTTGGAGTTTACAAACTCTGACGTTGGGAGAATGGACTTGGGCTGCATGTGCCCATCTTAATATAGGCAGGATTTCAACTTGGGGCTGGGGGGGGGGGGGGGGGGGGGGGATTGCCAAGAGCTCAGTGCCTGTCCTAATGCCTACCTTACTTCGTAGGTCCTGTGACGCAGTCACACTGCCATGTAGTAAAGTCATACATCAAAAAGTTCTTTGTCCCATGGAGAATCCCACCATAACATGTTTGACATGCACCAATAAAAATCCACAAAACAAATTGTTGTTGAGACGGCCAGTAGAAGTATATAAATATTAAACACACAATATTGAAAAGCAGTTAATAAAATTCTGTATAGTGTGTGCTACAACAAAGATTACTGGTGTGTTAGATATGAAAATTGTTTTGGAAAGTATTTTAAATATGCCCCAAATTAGGACGTTACAGGAATGTTCAGGCAAACTCTGAATGGTCTGGACATGTTCATAGAGAATTTGGATTAACCCTATTATTATGTGACATCACAGACATGTGGCCGAAAGTGACCTTTGAACTTGATCTCTTATCGGGCATTACATTAGATTACCGGACATTACCATACCAGAGATTATGGCGAAGAGAAAGCAAGAGCACTTAAGGTAACTTTGACCTCCAGGAAGTTAATAAGCAAAAATGAAAGATCAAAGCTGCTTCAACTACTCTTTTACTACTACTCTCAGGGTTTTTTCAGCCACACAGAGGCTTGGACAATGCATAATTACACCAAATATCAACCAAAATGAAGAAAGTGAAGTGTCTGATTATCCTCGGATTATCTTCGGATATGACTCGGTACGAAGCCATCAATTTCGACTCACCATTTTTTACCTCTCTTAACCCTCAATACGCCATCTACTGTGGTTGTTCCAGACTCCTATGGTCTATGTTGATTAGATGGGGATTTGTAATGGTTGAACCTTACTAGGTCGTAGTTTATTCTAGATTTCCATCGTTGGATGTTGATTTGAACGCTTGTCATTCAAAGCAGTATATAGCTACCCAACAAAATCTTGGCCAATTGTTCATTGTTCTTGGGTTTAGGTTTTTATTACTGAGAAGCCTCCCATCTAAACTCATTGTTGTATCTAGACATATTATTTTTCTCTTTGGCTCATGACTGTTACATGAAGATGGACCACAAATGTACAATCATATAACAGACTTTAGTTCTTGTCCATGCAGGCTGCTTTGTACCCAAGTACCAAACATGGATTGTCAATGGGATACAAATGATTGGTCATTATCATTAATGATAGCACCCTGGTCTCTTGTCCCAACTCCTGGGTATTGGCATCATCCAGTCTGCCAAGGCAACCAGACAGAGTATGCCTTTGACTTCACGATAACAAACCTACTAATAATGACAATATGCTGCAGACAAAGGAATACCTTTGCTGTACATATGTACACGAGTGAATAGCTCTTTTATCATGGGCATCGCTACATTGGCTGTTAATGCCCCCATCCCAGAGACTAAAACCACAGTTGTTTCCCAATATAGTAAAGCACACTACTGAGAGCACCAATAAGTAAGCATAAGCATAAGAACCCCGAAAAAAAAAGAATCCCCTGGCGACACTCATGCTTATTGAGGCCGGTTTTTTAATGGCAGATTGCAGTCGATGTATTACTGAGAACTGAGATTCTACAACAATATTATTGAGTACCAGTATTATATTTTATTCTAATTCTAAACAATCAGGTATACATGTATTTACAACAAGACAATTCATGCAAATGTATATTCGCACATATATTTACAATGTACAAGCTTTATCCTGATGTCTGATCCTGACTATATTTATCATTATCAGTTATAGTCTGTGTCTAAATTATCTCTCCCAAATTTACATGATGCAAGAACATTTTTTGTTCAATAGCTACACTTTTCGTTTAACGTGTGTAATCAATCATTGTCCACAGTTGAGAGAAGAAATTTCCGTTACATAAAAATCCCTCAAGCTGACATGAAAAATAACTACTCATCCTTGGAACAGAATTGTTTTCCTTCTGATAGCATCAAACATAACATTTATGATTTGAAGCCATAATGTCATAGTTTCCATCCACCTCAATGGTTCTTGTGATCTCTGTTCATGTCGTGTTGAACGGGCCAATTCGGAGGCCGATGTGCTACCCAACTCCGAATTAACATGCAGATAACATTTCAAGACAATTCACACAGAATTCATATCTTCAACCTGAAATTCCTTTTGTGTGCTCCCTTATTGATGCCAATAAAGTTATATTCACAAACAAAGTTTAACATTTCTCTATTTCTGTTTGTGGTTCAGTACATATTTACACAGGGAGAAGTAGGGACATTCTACAGATGACTGACTTGAAGTCTTCATCACAAGCCCATCCCACCTTTACATGGGGGAGATGATGTTATTTTTTGCCCACTCTCTTCCCATTGGACTGGAGTTTTCGCCTGCAATGGACAAAATAATACAAAATAATGAATCAAATAACAAATTTGTTAATTACATGTAATATCCTGTAATTGACTCTGGATAGGCAAATGTGTCCAAAGGGACTACACCCCATTGGTTCAAGCAAGAAGTCAAGCTTGTAATGATAACTGCTAGTGTCACAGGTTCAAAGAGGGGTCATTCGCTTCCTGTAGTAAATATGGTCAATTTATTTTGGTTTATCGTCACACTGAATGGTGGAGGAAGCCGGAGTACCCAGAGAGAACCACCACTCGCCGGTATGTAACTGGCAAACTTTCACACATGCACCAGTGGAGCTCGACCCCGTACCAGTTCAGCGGTGTGAGGCTAGCGGTCTCCAGCAAAGTGCCACCGAGGGCCCCGATGGTAAATGGGAGCCCGTATGTATAATAGGTAAGGAATACTAAATACCAGAGGGCTCACAGGAGCATATATATATAATCTTTGGAACCTCAAGTTTTACTGCGCCATGTTCTCCTTTGTTCACTGAAAGGAAGTTAATGAGCATGCTGACTTTGCATCCATTTATAAAAAAGAATAATAGTCTCTAAACATGAAGTTCACTTACCATTATAGATAAAGCATGGACACCAGTCTGTAACTCGTTCTGAAGCACTTCGTTAACCAATCTGTGTCTCTGGAAGAAAAGATGACAGAAATACAAATATGTGAATGAGATTTTATGATCCAGTGTTAAAAAGTCAATTTAAGTTCCAGATCCACTATGAAATTAATAGACTAACAAGGTTAGGTTAGGTACTTTTTTCAGGTTTTATGTGATGACCATTTAAGGCTACAATTGCAAGAGAGTGACTCAGACAGTTAGATCAATTTACACATTCTACAAAGGGGTCATTCAAGTATTACGTACGCAAAAAAATGGATTTTTTTACCCCTCCCATACACAAAATTTAACCCAGCGTACATGGGAAAAAACCCTGATTTTAGACCCCTCTCCACCCCTTGCTGCATATGTAATACCTGAATGCCCCCAAACACAAATGGTGCACTGTAAGGAAATTCAGAAAATCTATACTGATATAAGGCATATCTGAGTCTTATTTGAAAGATACTATAACCTGCTCCAAGACAGATTAACAAAATTGTAGAGTAAATATCTATATGTATCACTTATATCACTCTAGAAATATATAAAAAAGATGTTCCTTGTGACACACTTCCTTACCTTTATTAGAGGCAGACTGTCAAACTTTTCGGAAACCACAACCACTTTAAAATGTGTCTCCGATCCTATGAATAAAGTGTAGTTGGGTTAATTTTGTTGGATGCACACTCTAAAGAGAAGAAACAATCACCTGAGAATCACACACAACCCTCACAATTAAAGAAATAAGCTTCAGCGAAAATCTTCTGCGATCAAAATGACCCACATTTAACCCCATGTTAAACATAGCTGAGGTTCACTGTTTTTGGCATAGCATTTACCTCATCAATTGCTGAATGCAGTGGCTAATTGTGAAAGCTGAACACAACAGTGGTCATCTGGGCAAACCCAGCTCAGTCCAATATACGAGTACAACAGTTGGTAACTGCCCAGAGCTGTTTTCAGTCCAGGTGTCGTTATCTGAGTACGTAACCGTTACCCCATTATTGTTTCGACACTGAAGCACTAAAGATTAATGACATTTTTCAATCCAGTGAGCTAGATGTTTATTTCTCCCCTAGCGATTCAAAATGTCAGCATGTTTTCTGGTGTGACTGTAGAGAATTTTGAGTGGCCGGGGAATAATGTTGCGGGCATTGCTGATTTGCTGAACAGATGGCTTACTCCATACTGGAGAGAGGCATTAAATACATCTGGGCATCGATCTGGTAATCGATGACTGAATGATGACTAGTGCTGACGATGAGTGGTGGAATTTTCATGACATATTACAGTTCCTTTGTTTAATTTTTTGTGAATAATAATTACAAACTTAGGATTACATGAAGTGGAAAACAAAAGTTATTCTTACCTTTGGGTACATTATGCATGTAGCTTTCATTGATGACTTCCAACACTTTTGGCTACACATGTAAGATGAAAATATAATACAAAATTATTTTGATTTTAAAAAAGTAAGATCTATTTTAAAAATTGTTAATCTTATTGATTCATCTGACAATCGAGCTATGAGAAACAAGCATAATAGAAATTCATGAACATCTTAGGGTAGAGCAGCTCTACAAATTTGATTAGATTTTTATCATGTTTATTAATTAAATGAAATTACAATAAAATATAACATACACATGCGCATATGGTTGATGCTTGAGTATAATTATAATTATTCCTCAAACCCAATAAGGACAAACCAGCATTATATTATATTCACCTGGAATGCAGCAGTCAACTTCTGCCTCATGGTACTCTCCACTGGCTTCTCCTGTTACCATACATAAAAGTAACACTGGATCAATGGGATATTGAACTACTCACAACATCCATCCATGAGGAAATTGGGTGCTATGACAATTCAACCATTATTCAATACTGTTGATCATAAATAGGATATTTAACCATGATCGGGAATACATGTATACCATGAGGAGGATGGGGGTGTTAGAGTACATTACCATGCCACTGACAAGGAAGGAAAGAAATATATGTAGGCTACGGTAATTCCCCTAATAATTCGATCACAAGAAGTGCAGCAAATATGGCTTATATATGGAACTATTTTTCATGGCACCAGCTACAAAGTGTCAGATTTTGTCATTATATGTTTTTCTTCAATTTGAAAGAAGAATGGTATTATTACTTTTTCTCTGTTTTTGAACAACATGGTTGAAAAGTGAACTTCCTGTGATTGAATTATTAGGGGAATTACCATAAGTAATATCCCCATAAGATATTGAAACCAAAGTTGATTAATTCTCCCAAAATAACTGTTTATTTCTCTGAGCAGACAGTTTTGAGGTGATAACTCAAACTTCACATTCATTTTGAATGTTTACCTCAACAGAAGCCATTGTTGTTAACCTACACTTGGTCAATGTGGTACCACTCAGACATCTGTGTATCAAACTATTCTGACCGGCAATAGTTTTGCTGAGCACTGAAAACAGAAGACAAAATTTAATCAGATTTGAATGTCATCATTGTGAAACTTGGACACCAGTGGCATATAAACACAGATGCATTTATAAAAGATCAGCCCTCACAAATAAAGAAAAATAAAGTAAAATTCTTGTGATATCAAAATAACCTGCATTTAACTCAATCTTAAAGAAAATCCTGTTGCTATGACATTTGTCTCGCCATTGCAGATTGCTGAAGCTCACTGTCAGGACTGGAACATGTATACTGAAGATAATCATATTCTACTGACCAAATTCTTTAAAATCTGGGATGAGCTTGCTACACTCTTTCACCAAAGTGCATGGATTTGTTTTTGTACAGAGGCATAAACTGAATAGTGATACATATATCTTCATATACCGCATGATGTCAGTTCTATATTGAACGACGTCAGGCCGATGCAAAGTGAGCAAAGCCTGGGATGATCAGCAGTTATCAGTGGTTGATATGGTATTTCAAAAATTTCTTGATATCAATTCAGTTAGCTTATAAATCTACAAAACTAACAACAATTACCTTTAATCGTGTTGATCCACTGATAAGCTTGGCATAATGCAGAAGCAAAGTAGCTCCGAATAAACTTAGTAAACACATGGTGACAGTCTCATGGTGACCATGCGTTTACTAAAGTTTATTCGGAGTTACTTTGCTTCTGCATTACCCCTAATATAGTCATGCCATATATTCTTTCTGAGTTACAGAGGTTTGGCAAAGGTGTCACCAGGATTTCTTGACAGAGGGTCATTTCCTACGGTTACTTATTGGAAAGGCCCAGTACAAAGCTGTTCAACATAGGAAAATAAGATACAGGAGGGTACTGAGACTGGGTCGTTCACACCCAATGACCACAGCTCCCCGTTTGGTACTGAAATGTGTGCTTGATCCACCAGATTGGCATGGATTCATTTAGATAGATATCCCTTAAAGATATTGATCACTAAACTTGTCTATGGATATGGCTAAGCCATTTATTCAATTCTTTAAATTAATTGTTTGCTACTGAAAATGTAGGAGATCTTCTGTCTGAGTATCCTGTTTTGGGACTTTCAGTAGCGAGAGCTTTTTATCAGAGATTCGTGTTTTGGGGATTTTGATATTGAGAGCTTTCGATAGCGATAGTGAGAGCGTGTTCACATTTCCTGCTTTGGAACTTTTAACAGTGAGAGCCTGAGTCTATGTTTTCTGCTTTAGGATTTTTGATAGTGAAAGCTTTTGTCCAAGTTTCCTGTTTTGGGACTTTTAATAATGAGAGCTTCAAGCTTCCTGTTTTGGGACTTTCAGTAGTAATTAGAGCTTCTGAGTTACCTGTTTTGCTAATTTTTGGGACTTTTGATATTGAGAATTATGATCTAAGTTTCCTGGAAATTATGATGGAGCTTTTGTCAGAGTTTCCTGTTTTGGAATTTTTTATAGTGAAACCTTCCATTCTCATGGATTCCATCCTTTGATTTCAAAATTCTAGCTGTCGTTTTTACAGAAAGTAAGAAAATGTATCTTTGTCCTACATGTATTTCCTTCATAATAAATGCGTTTACGAATTCAGGAACTTTGGCCACTTTTCAGCTAAAAATGTAAATGGCACTTGTTTTCAATGAACAGCATCACAATTTTTCTATCAATGAGTAACAACTTTTGTTCTCTTGAAATTCCATGATGCGATTCAAAATTATAGCTGTCATTTTTGCTGTACATGTAATTGAGAAATTGTTTCTTTAGTCCTATATCCTCCATGTAAAAAGTGAGTTCCCAAATCCGGGAAATGTTGCTGAATTTGAGATCATTGCTGAATGTTTGATGTTCCTGAATTCGGAAACTGTTCCCGAATTTGACAATGTTCCCAAATTCTGCAATTTCTCAGAGTGTTTTGGGACTTTTGATAGTGAGAGTTATATCGTTTGATTTTCCTGTTTTGGGACGTTTGATAATAGGTTTTTTGTGAGTTTCAGCGTAATTTTAGTCTGAGTTTCTGTTTCTGATAGAGTTTTTGTCCCAGTTTCCTTTTTTGGGACTTTTGATCGCGAGAGCTTATGTCAGACCATCACGGCTCACTATTTTGGGACTTATGATTATGAGCTTTAGTCCGAGTTTCCTGTTTCGGGAATTTGATTATCTAGTGAGAGCTTTTTTCCTTTTGGAAATTTTGTCCCAGTTTCCTGTTCTGGGACGTTTGATAGTATTGCTGATCTATTACTGAGTGTTTTTGGGACTTTTGATAGTGATAGCACTTTATTTTCTGAATCCTGAAAATTGCATGCATGCGTAGTCCGTAACGTTACAGACCACTTAAGTGTTTATTTCCAATAGAGGGCCTATATATGACAGGGGCGGCGGAAGGAGTTAAATATTGGGGGGGCGAAACCGGGGGTGGGACCGGGAGGGGGTGTCCCCCTCCCGCAAAGCGGGGGGCCCGGAAAAATTTGAATTTTTAGCGTCCATTTAACGCATTTTAGAGCATTTCCGAGGCCTATTAGGGGCGATAATTCACAGCGAGTTTTCCTATTTTTAACTCTTCCGAAACGCTAAAAAAATTATAATCAACAAGGCTGAACATCGATGCAGAGTCCAACTGATTCAACATCGTCTTGTCGTTTCCTATTTCAGTGACAGTAGATAAATATTTCGTCTTTTCTGCATCGAATGTGTCCCGTTGCTATTTTTAACACCGGGACCCCAGCAAGAGAAGAAGCCATTGATAATACTTTTCGTTATTTAAATTCGAATCGGATGAAAAATTGTTGGTGCCATCAACTACAATGCCCGCCACCATGATTCTTTATCGGCAAGCAGGAGAGGCGGCCATCTTAATACGGAATATTAAGTTGAGGAACACGGCCGGGGATTCCCGCTGAAGCTAGATAGGACAAACACTGGACAGATGTTGGTATATTTTCGACATTGCATTTAATTGAATGTATTTGCGATGCAGGAATCCTGAGGGTTTCAACACGAGGTTCAATACATTCAATAAAGTTAACCTAACAGGGATCAAAATTATCGCGGCAGTCGCTACAACACACCTACAAGTTTTTCACGAAATAGCACATGCTGCGGATTTCAATTTCATACTATAATGATCATGCAATCGAGCTAGAACTTTCACATATTATGCTCTCTTGCCGTTACATCAAAAGACATTTATTTTTAGGACATTTTTTCGATTTCAACCGCACCACGCACAGGCCAAAATGCCGCCTTATCATATCTCCTTATCATGTCAAATGGAAGATACAAGACATTTAAATTCATTCAACATGTTTGACAAATTGATTAAGCGAGCTTGTCAGTAAGAGCAGGTATAAGAACAGTATACCGTACAGAATTTAACCACATCCACACACAGGACTCCTTCGTGAACTTTCACATCAACAGATATCGTGGATATTTATACTACTTGCACGAGATCACCAGAAGGTAGACTATACATTCATTAGTTCGAGAATAATTCTCAGTTTACCGATAACGCATTCTGTAGAGTAGCTATACGTCGCAAGTTTGAGACCATTAGGCCTACACAGGAGAACAGGAAACGCTATACCATGGTATTGTAAATTCCAAATACCCTTGCACATGCATAGGCGTTATTGCTGAGCGAAATTATTATGGAGACCAAGTGGTTAAGCGAAATTATTGGGGGGGCCAAAGTGGTCCTTGGCCCCCCCTCTCTGAATATTGGGGGGGCCAACATCCAGAGAAAATGTCTTTGATGTCCAGTGGTAATATGAATCAATATAAACAACAGAGGTGACAGGTCTATCACGTGGCCCATTCGGACTATTGGAATATTCAATACATGAACAAGCCGGCCTACACAAAACTCAAAAGTTTCTAAAACAATTTTTTTTAGGCCTAATTCGGTTTTTCGCTTCAGTAAATTACTGTTTTCTGCTTCAGCCATGTCATTACTATTTTCTGTGATGTTCTACCATCTTGTTTTATACTGCTGACAATGCTGACAATAAATATAGCTCAAACGTGAAGTACAATACACCATCAAACTGACAGACCTCTGAACATTCCTTGATTCCTTTTGGTTTTGAACAGTTGAAAGGATAAAGATGTTTCAAATTCATTAGCGCACCTGCAAGCACCCGGTTGTCTCCCTTGCCGATACAGTTTTGTAAAACAGCTGGCGATTGGGCAACTCGAGCTCCGCTATCAAAATTAACCAATCATAATCGCAGTGAGAACGAACACGTTTAGACTCGTACCTAGCCCCCAACTCACACGCACCGTTGGGAGCGATATCGAATTGGAGCTGGGTACGAGTCTAACGTTTTGACAGATTTGCCGAAAATGGCGACGTATTACGATGTGGATAAAGTGAAATATCGGTGTTCGTGTGGCAAGAAGAGGCCCATATGTCGACTTTATATCTGTCGACACTGTCTCAAGCTAAGATGTTCGGACTGTGTTTTACATGAGGTATATTTTGCAGTAAATAATGTCACTATACACATTCCTCGGCGAAATTATGAGTAGCATACTCTGCTCAGTCAGGTTACAGGTTACAGATGGTCCAATTTTCGAGCCCACTACGAATCCTCAGACAAACTTGCAATCACATAACAGGGATTCATAGAAGTCCAAATTTTTACTACCCACTATAAAATATTGAGTTCTTTTTATGCTCAAATTGAGTTTTTCCAAGTTTTTACGGCCCACCCACAAGTAGTTCAACAAGCTGAACCCTGCTGACATTTAATTTTGTGATATTGACAACGCAGGGTTCAGCCGTTGAACCGAAATTTCCTATCGCAAAATTTTCGGCCTCCCGACCTAGGTAACAGCGGGTGGATTTGGGCTCACAAAAATCGATAATACCTACCGCTTTGCACTCGCTTGGATAGAATACATATTTGCCTACTTCCCTGGCCATTTATTTGATCCGTCCAGCTTCTTTAATTTCCATAAAGGGCAAAAGAAAAAAAAAATCATCGCGGCTGATCTTCCAAAAACGAAATCGGCCGCCATTTTATCACGTGACCGTGAATCTCGCGTGATGTTATTCTAAATTCAGGATTACACGAGTCGGAAGAACTGAATCCGCTCAGTAGATCCAGTCGCTTAGGGAGATGAAAAATCCCGTGAATCACCTTTTCCAGTATGTGCCTTCTATTATGCTTCATACCTATAGTTACAATTTTACATTTAAAAGCAGATAATTTGACAGCCTTATGAATGAGCCGTTTCCGACCTTCCCGTCTACAGTCCCGAAATTACAATCGAGGTACGATCAGTCTCGTGTCACCATAGTGATATTTTCAAAATGGTGGCATATTTAGTTTTTGGAAGATCAGCGACGATGATTTTTTTTTCTTTCGCCGTTTATGGAAATTAAAGAAGCTGGACGGAGAAAATAAATGGCCAGGGAAGTAGGCAAATATGTATTCTATCCAAGAGAGTGCAAAGCGGTAGGTATTATCGATTTTTGTGAGCCCAAATCCACCCGCTGTTACCTGGGTCGGGAGGCCGAAAATTTTGCGATAGGAAATTTCGGTTCAACGGCTGAACCCTGCGTTGTCAATATCACAAAATTAAATGTCAGCAGGGTTCAGCTTGTTGAACTAACCCACAAGTTGATATTGAGTTTTTGAATGTTTTTACCACCCTACCAATTAAGATATGAACAAATAGTTTCTGTACTAAGGTGAGCTATCTAATGTGATTTGGATAATGGTCATCTGAATGACAAAAAAACACATGTTCTGTACTATTGTAACTTGCTCACTTATTTTAATAGATTTCATTTTTTTGGACCTCGTGTTTGTAGCAACACCAACAGCGGTAAGAGATCACAAACTATCATAAACATTCAAAGAGAATTATCATATAACGCTTGCAAGAGACGCTATAAAATCCTTACATCATCAGCGGATTTTCACGTAAGATGTAGCAGCTGTCAAGCAGAATGATGTCTTGAACTCAGACTTCTACTTTACGTCCATCGCATGGTTGCCGTCTAACTTCAGAACAAAGGAACTGCAGGGGTAGAATTTCGCAAAATTTTGCGAGAATCCAGTTGGATTCTTAGTGGCTTAGTTTGCGAGAATCCAAAGAATCCAAATTTGCGGAACCAAGCATTTCGTGACCAGTTGCCATTTTCACTAGTGCTAGTTACTGCACAACTAGATGTAAACTTCTCAATGGGAAAAATTGAAATCGCCTCATTTATTCTGAGGAGGGTGGTTAGCACACATATAATAGCACAAATTAGTTCAGGCGAGTGATTATCTCCATTGATGAGCAGTATTCAACCTAATCATGTTTGGTAAGTGGTAAGTATATACTCTTAATTTTATTTCATTTGTATCTTTGTATTGCATATGAAACAAATATTGAAATTTTCCGCATTGCAAAAAAAAATAATAATCATAAAAAAAAAAAAAAAAAAAAAATAAATAAAAATCTGGCCACCTGCTGCATTCCCTGACAAGCAGTAAATCAACAATTGTTATTAATGAACCTTTATATAAAGACTAGGCTATGGATTTATATGAGATACGCAAAAACATTAAAAAAATAAGGAAATTCCAGATATTTTTGTACCACATTTTCTCATTTTATACCATGATGGTTTTTACAGTGAAAGATAAAAATTACCAACAAAAATTCAAGAGTCACGGACATAAACAAGAAATGCAATGCCGTTAAAGTTAAAATCTAGACCTCAAATAAACCGACTTCTGAAGAAATGCATGTTCTCAACGTAAAGTGCTAGACCGCGTTGTTGTTGTTCATGACGGGTATCATACACGCGATGTCTCTGCAGAAACGATCCAATTTTATTTTCATAAATTTCCTACCGCTTGATTCTACTTTGCCCAGTGTTCTGTCTTAGGGAAAATTGTTTGTCATTCTAATTATGAACGAATCCGAATCAAATTCATCTGCTAAATGATATCCAAAATGTCCCAGGTTTCGTTTTCAGCCTCGTGTACTTTTCGTCTGCAGACCGCCAGCTAGCATTCAATTCCTTCATATAGACTGTGTTCGTCTGTTGGGTTTAACGTAGGTAGCTGTCCACCAGCAGCCGAGCGAAGGAGAATACACTCATACCTTCGGCGCCAGTCGGGAACCATTACAGAGAGTATTCGAGGCTCCCAAAAAATAATCGAGCAAAGGTCTCCGAGGATTAGTTAGCGCATTACGTCAGCAAAACATGTGAAAACCGCCACTTCAGTTTGTGTACGTTTCGCAGAACTCGCAAATTGTCGAAGGATCGGCGATGATTTTCACATCACTGAAATAATTTGCACCATTTCGAGTATTGAGTTTTCGTCAAAAACATTGAGTATTTCTTGTCCAAAACGTACACTTTTGAGTTTTTTGCTGTCTATATTCAGTTTTTGACATTTTTTTTCTACCGTTTAACGGTAGTAAAAACGGACGTCAATGAATCCCTGCATAACTGAGATATTTGGTACTGTCATTAGTTGCATGTCTATGCCTATGGATGGAGTACGCTATACTAATGTTTTAATCAACATCCCTGATTTTCACTTCCTGTTTAGCCCCAAAAATTGCGTATGCTATGAATTCGAGACATTATCGTCACTAGTTCAACAAGCTGAACCCTACTGACATTTAATTATGCCTACTGACATAAAGAATGCTGCAAGAGTGCGATCCATGGAAAGATGGCAACGTAGATGGGCATATTCGACTGATGAAACGGAATTCGACTGATGAAAACGGAAACTTGGTCGGTTATTTGTTGATAGCTCGCTAGATACTGGTTCGATTCTGACAATCTAAACTTTCCGGAGTAGCTGAAGAGATTCTCTTTTCAAATATATATAGTTTGATGACAAAAGTTTTTTAATTTTTGAGATAGTGGGCAACTGAAATTTTCGTGTCGACTTCGCTGAAATATTTTCTGGACCGACCGACATGCGTTTTTTCTTGTCCGGAAAATTATTCCGTGGACTGACTGAAATACTTTTAGGTTTCCGGAACGCTCTACTTTCTTACGAATAAAATGATATAAAATATATGCATGTACCTTCTACCGTTTTCCTTAAAAGGGTTCGCTGAAAAAAACCGATTGAAAATCACAACATTTTCAGCTGAATCGGCCGTAAAACGGATTAGTGAAGCGAGTTAAAAACCCGGATTTGGAGACGGACTTCAGAAGATTCCGAAAATCCGGAATAAGGATCGCGGGTAAGTTTATTGGAAGATTGGTTATATCGGTAGGTCATAAGTGTCGAATTAAATTTAAAAAGCATAGTTTGCACAAAAAATATCCTAGTTTTCAAATAAATGAATGTTTGTCATGTAATAACTTAATGTAAATGGAAATAGTATTTAATTTTGAATTGATCATTAATTTTATATATATTTTTATAATCGAAATGCAGAATGACCAGGAATATACATATTTTGTTCTCAGTAATTTTTGTTCTTGGTTTTGTTATTAATATAAATTTACTAATTGATAATATAAATATAATTTAATTTATAAAATGAAGTAAAAACAATTTTGACAAGCAAAAATGATTTTGGAACACTGTTCACACACTAATTGGTCCTTTGTTCCGGAAATCCTAAAGAACAACAAAGGAGTAACATAAAAGAAATAATTTCTTTGTCTACTGAATATGTCTGTCACAAAACCAATCAGTAGAATTGTCATTTGGCTGAGCACAAGACAAATGTTTCCAAACAGTACAACGTTTCCTACCATCTTTCCCGTCACAACCTACCATGTCTTCAAAACAATCAGGCTTACCACACGAACAAAAACGACTAATAACTTTGTTCACCGACCTAATTCTAACTATCTTTCCACTCTCATTAGTCCGTGGGAAGGGTGTCATTTGCCCATCTTCTAAACACTGAAGTAAATGTTTTCTATCTCAAAAGAGAGCGTTCCGGAAACCTAAAAGTATTTCAGTCAGTCCACGGAATAATTTTCCGGACAAGAAAAACCACATGTCGGTCGGTCCAGGAAAAATTTCAGCGAAGTCGACACGAAAATTTCGTTGCCCACTATCTCAAAAATTAAAAAAACTTTTGTCATCAAACTATATATATTTGAAAAGAGAATCTCTTCAGCTACTCTGGAAAGTTTAGATTGTCAGAATCGAACCAGTATTAAGCGAGCTATCAACAAATAACCGACCGAGTTTCCGTTTTCATCAGTCGAATTCCGTTTCATCAGTCGATTATCTGATCCCCCACAGTCCGCCTTGGAAATGACCTAATTAGTCCATCATCCAGAAATCCCATCATAACAAAACTCAGGACAGGAACAAACTAAACTCCTACCAATCAAAGCTGGACAAAAACCTATCTCCCCTCTGTGAATGTGGACAAGAAGATGAAAATACCGACCATGTGCTGATCCGCTGCCCCAAATACAGTTTAGAACGGGAACGAATGAGAGTGACGATTTTTAACCTAACCGGAACGCTCGAAATCACTGCACAGATCCTTCTCGGCGCAGGAAAAGACGACCCCTATCCAAAAGCGAGAAACTCGATCACAAAAGCGCTGTGCAAATATCTGGACAACATCGGCATATTACAGCGAATTGACGGTGAAGTCAGCCCCTGATCCTTGATCGAAACCCATCGATCATACATAGTACAGAGAGCTGAGTTTATACATAGTGTTATCCATGTCAAGTGCGACACTGAGATCAATGATCAAGGATTTTGTGATATTGATTATGTAGGGTTCAGCCGTTGAACCGAAATCTCCTATCGCTAAATTTTCGCCGGTGGAAAACAGCGGGTGGATTTGCGCTCATAAAAAAGCAATAATACCTACCGCTTTGTGCTCGTTTGGATAGAATACATATTTGCCTACTTCCCTGGCCATTTATTTTCTCTGTCCAGCTCCTTCCATTTTCATGAATGGCAAAAGAAAAAAATATCATCGCGGATGATCTTCCAAACACGAAATCCACCGCCATTTTAGCACACTGCGTGACCCTGATTCTCTCACGTGAGGTTATTCTAAATTCAGGATTACAAGAGTCGGAAAAACTGAATCCGCTCAGTCGATCCAGTCGCTTAGGGCAGGGGTCGAAATTTACACCTGTCTACCTGTCTCTGACAGGTAATTTTTGAAAGAGACAGGTAGAGGAATAAAGTACCTGTCCAGGTAGCCAATAATTTTGTTTTGGTGGTCAAAATATATCTTTAACAAAATTCATTCAAAACACCTGCTAATAAGTGCAAGTAAACAAGGTGTTATTAATTTATTAGTGTCTTGCAACATCTAACTTTGTCATTAATCTCGAGTTACATGTATATGACAATTTCAACGATTGCATGTTCAGGTAATTCTTAAAGGTGACAGGTAAACTTTTTGGTCACCTGTCTCGTGTGACAGGAAAATTATTTTGAATATTTCGACCCCTGTTAGGGAGATGAAAAATCCTGTGGATTACATTTTTTCAGTATGTGCCTTCTATTATGCTTGATACCAATAGTTACAATTTTACATTTAAATGCAGATAATGTGACAGCCTAATGAATGAGCCGTTTCCGACCTTCCTGTCTGCAATCCTGAATTTACAAATTAGTCTCGTGCCACCATAGTGACATTTCAAAATGGCGGTGGATTTCGTATTTGGAAGATCGACCGCGACGATTTTTTTTTCTTTTGCCGTTTATGGAAATTAGAGGAGCTGGACGGAGAAAATAAATGACCAGGAAAGTAGGCAAATACGTATTCTATCCAAAAAGTACAAAGCGGTAGGCATTATCCATTGTTATGAGCGTAAATCCACTCATTGTTACCCAGGTCGGGAGGCGAAAATTTTGGTTCAACGGCTGAACCCTACATAATCAATATCACAAAATTAAATGTCAGTAGGGTTCAGCTTGTTGAACTATATCGGCACCAGACATTTTCCCCACCGACATTATCTCTACCCAACATTTTCCCCACCCTAATACAGGGATTCATAGACGTCCATTCTTACTACTGTTAAACGGTAGTAAGAAAATGTCAAAAACTGAATACAGACAGTAAAAAACTCAAAAGTGTACGTTTTGGGCAAGAAATACTCAATATTTTTGACGAAAAACTCAATCCTCGAAATGGTGCAAATTATTTCAATCGCCGATCCTTCGACAATCTGGCTTCGAATGTTTGGGGATTTTCAGTTCTAGAAATAATTGCCAAAGTTTTGCCAATAACACACTTGATACAGAAAGCGGAATTAAACTCAGGTGTGAGACATGCGCAGATCACGATGATGACGATATAACGACAGGGTCTCGACTACAGTCATAGGGCGCACACAGTCTGCGACACGTGCTTTACAACAGAAGATTGGCTAACACCAAATCAAGCGCTCCCATTGGTCGCTGATTGACAGGAAATCTGTACAACCTGTGAAGAGCAACTCTGCAGCCCAACATGAACTTGAGCAAGCGACTACACAGACACGACAAACTCCACGTGCTTTCTGTTTCAGTTGGCGGGACGAAGGGAATACGAGAACAAATTTACCATGTGGTTTTCTTCGCTGATAGTAGTGCGATACACTTTGAAATAAAACTACCGGCTGTGTTGTAAAGGTAAAATTTGAAAAGAAAACTCTTTTCATTGATGTACATGACAGAAGGAGCTTACGGTAATTTCCCTAATAATTCGCGATGCAGTGATGAAACTCGCAACTTCAAAAATTGGCTACTTTTGAATTAATTGTCCCGCTAATTCCAGAAAAACGCTTGTGTTCGAATTATATATGTTACGCTGATATTCACGGAAGATCCAAAATGGCGGACCGCTTCACCGTGATCGTTGTGATCTATTGATACTCATAACCGTATTATGTTATGTATTATTTAAAAGACTCTGGGCCATCCTTAACATATGTCAGTTGGCGTAACCCGCCCGCCCCATCGAAAAGCTACCGACCCAAAAGTTTTTATCGCCCATCTGTCGCCGTAAATGTTTTTTTCTTTTTCTTCAACTTCAAGCATTCCCTGTGTAGTTATTGTCATTAAATTGCGTAGGTCGTGAATTTGTCCGCCAGAGTTGCAAGTTTCAAGAAGGAAATACAAAGAAAATATAGTCTACGAAACGAAAGAAGAATCTGCCCTCACGATATGCGTGTTGAAAACTTTTGTGCCTTACTTCCCTATTTTGAAAGTGAACTCTTCCAATTCGATTCGTCGGGAAGCCTTGTGGGATTACAACACCGGGACAGTGGAAGTTTCCATTACCGCAATAGGGATGATAGCCCGACAGTATTGCGACACGTGCCTGCAGTCAGTCGACCATATTTCCCGGTTAAATCTGTACCGTGATGCCGACGTTTGGTTCATTATCCATCAAACACGAAGTAAAAGGTGAAATGTCCAGCTTGTCAAGGATTGAAAATACATAAAAACTAAACGTCTAAATTCCTGCAATGATGATCGGATTGTATAGTACATTGACTTGTCTACAACGTCACTCGTGAGATGTCAATGTGACTGACCCAGCGAGGGTGCATATTTTATGTTCGTCCGCTCCATAAAGTTGATTCCTCGTTGATTATAAACTGGATTATCATGTTGTTGGAAACAGTCTGTCATTTTATTACATGGAAACGTCGTTCTGGATTGGTCAGTGAATAAACCACCAGCATCCATGTCTGTTGACATCTCCCCATAGCACAAATGAAATACTCAACTGCTCCCTTTCTGCAGTCAAAATGTATGAGACAGATCATGCACATCTGAAGAAATGAAATAATGGCTCCCTCGACATAGGAGTTGTGCACAAACTAACTATTACGCGGAAGCCCTGACAGGGACAAGCAGAGGGAAACATTTATATCTTTGTCCTTCCATATCATCTGTTTATTAAAGAAAATGAGACATCGAAAATATCGTTCGAATTGCCGTTAATTTTTTTCTATTGATCTCATAGGTGCCTCAAAATGGCCAGTTGACGGGCATTTTCGCCTCCAACCTCCAGCTAATAAGAACCCGGTTAGGGACTTCTGATCATAGTTCTATGATATATGGAGAATTCGCAACCACAAAAAGTGAACTTTTGTATTTTATTTCTGTGTCAACGCGTATCGTTAGTCACGATTTAGTTGTACAGAAATTAATCTGAGTAACATATTCACTTTACTTTCAGCGGCACGAACTCCACGACGAAAACGGGAGTGTTCGAATTTATTGTTTCACGAGTATATTGAAAGTGCTCCCGTTTTCGTTTTATTAGGATGGCAAAAATCACGACGGGGGAAAAATCGACCGTTTTCGAATTAAATTTGGAAGGTGAATTATTAGGGAAATTACCGTATGCGGAGTCCAGTTTTCGTTTTTATACTTTCGTAATTTGTGAATCTCCAAAGACTGACCTGTCAGTATTCACCATCACACAAACTATATTCAGATTATGGTCGAAATATTGCTAAATGCCTGGACCAAAATGATTTAATAATAAAAAATACACTGTTTTATTATAATTATAAAACTTTTTTAATCGTTGTACATGTTGTAAGGACGAAAACAGGAATCTTGAATAAAGTGGCGACAGAGTCCATTTAACCCAGGTTCTGGCGGTTGCTTACATTGATGACATCCAGCATTTTGTTAAATTCTGCGTAACCTTTTCACGTAACCTTTGGGTAACGCAGTCAAGTTTGGCGGAACCTAACCAATAGGTTATGCACCTGCAGTACCCGTAACCTTTTTGGGGGTTGCGCAATGAGCTCTAATGTCATGGCCTGTACCATTGGACTAGATTCTTTTCCATCACACAATGTTTTTAATTTATGTCCAAATTTAATGTCTTCATTATATTTCTCAAGTTAAACATTAACCAACAGAAAACTTCTCAATTTTATTTCAGTATTTCATTATAAATATCTATGATACGTAAGAAGTAAATAAAACACGTTACCAGCTTCACCTGAATGCGTTATTAACGTTTAATTATATATGGATTTTACAGTGAAATGTATCAGAGGTGAAGTGTGCCAGACCTGTTGACAGTTTGTGGGTTTATGTGGTGTTTGACTTTAGTATTACAGAAATTATTTGGTAATATCTTAATTGGTAGGGTGGTAAAAATATCCAAAAACTCAATATCAGCTTGTGGATGGGCCGTAAAAACTTGCAAAAACTCAATTTGAGCATAAAAAAACCTCAATATTTTGTATTGGGTAGTAAAAATTTGGACTTCTATGAATCCTTGTAATATTGTGAAAGATCGTAAATTTGATTTTAAAAAAAAACGTCTTTTTTTTCAAAAATATCGAAGACGTATACTGTACAAATGGCATTTGTAATTAGCATCAATTTTTATTTATTCAATGAAACTTCCACCGTTGAGCATAATTTTCTTTCATATATTTATTTTAAAAAAGGTTGAATCTAATCACTTAATCCCTCTTAGGTTTTAGTACCAGGCAGTATTAATAATTTAGCTCATCCTCCTGTGACTAGGCATGTTAGGCAGTTATAAGCCCTCTCACCTATGATATCAATGTTATGATATTATTATCATACAATGCACAATGATCCGTTCCAGACATCAAATGCTGTCCTAGTGTTATATTAACTCCAACTAGACCATGCGCACTGGAGCACAGACAAGACAAATTTACGCTTTGCGATTTTTTTTTTTGGTCAGATTCATCTGATACGTGATTAAGGTGGGGAAAATGTCTCATGGGGAAAGAGTCGGGTGGGGATACTGTCGTTGGGGAAAATGTCGGTGGGGAAAATGTCACGTGGGGATAATGTCAATGTCGGTACCCTGTCTGCTACAACTCTACTCCAGTTCAACAAGCTGAACCCTACTGACATTTAATTTTTACCAAAAAATTTGTAGGCAGGCCATGGGACTTCAAATTATATTGGAGCCCTTTTTGGTTTCGTGTCCGGTGTTCCATGGCAACCCACCATGGCAAATAACATTGAGTGTGACATTAAACCAAACTCCCCCCCCCCACCCCCTTATCATCCCTAGTCATGATTCATTTGACCAATTTCAACCATGACAATTTCAGAGGAAACTGATTCATGAGTGGAAGGTGCATGTCCAGTGAATGTCATTAGCTAACCCTCTGTCAATGTAAACTCCAGTCTCACTCAATTGAGAACATCTGGTGTAGAGTCGGATGACTCAGTTATGACAATTTGATTATTGTTACATGTAGCAATGCTAATCTTCAGCATCTTTCATCATGAGCATTCTGACTTTGTATCTCTAATAGGTGGACAGTCATTATTGCCCCAACTGTCTGGAGAACATGCCATCAGCTGAGGCAAAGATGAAGAAAAACAGGTTTGTTATCACATAAGACTCTTAGGCATCTCATCATATACAGTTATGTTTACAATAACACATTCTTAGTCATGTTAGAGGATGTAATTGTTGGAAAACTGCCTGGCGTTCAAGGCCTTCACCAGGAATTCCAAATGACCCATCCATTTTTAAAAGCGAAGCCATCTCAAGCAAGATCCTGTTACAAGGTACCTACATACCAAATTTGTCCTGAAAGGAAATTTTGACCTCTTCCTAAGGTGTCACCAACTAAGGTTGACCGGCATGAAAAATAATCCCAAGCGAGATCATGAGTCAAGGTATCCACATACCAAATTTGAAAAGAACCCATTCAGTTTTTCAAAAGTTATGGTATGGAAACAAAATTTTAGGTTGACCTCCAGGTGGCATCACCTACATGTACTGTATATGCGGACTGGCATGAAGAACAGCCCCAAGCAAGATCTTAAGGAAAGATGTCCACTTTAAATTTGAAAAGAATCCATTCAGTTATTGTCCAGAAAAGAACTCAAATATGTACATATGCAAATTTTAGACGGACACCAATATTATAGTTCCCCTTGAGCTCTTTGGATGTCGAGGGGGCCAATGAAATCTGGATAAGAAAACTTAATGTGATCTTGAGTAGACAACTTCACGCCCACATTAATGTGACCTGACATGCCTGAATTAGAAAACTTCACACCCACAATAATGTGACCTGGAGTAGAAAACATCCCATACCGCTACATGTACATGATACTGAAACCTGGACTGGAAACCTTTAATGTGCATAATAATGCGACACTGTCAATAGCAGACTAGAGATATTCAAACCCATGACTGAGGATCTTCTCATCCCCACAATATGGAGACACAGACTTAGGATCTTCATGTCCACAAAAAGGTGAGAGACTTTCAAAAGATATTCAGCTTTACAGTCGCCAAGTTCACAAGATCAAAGCTCTGATCAACCAGTGCCTTTCTGTATACTTCACAGAATGATTTTAATGTACATGTACTGTATTCAACAGAAGGTGTTGTTTTATTATATAGCATTGCTACACCTGTAAACTAGTGTTAGCATGGAATTGAAATCCGAGTGCCGAAATTCCAAATATTTTAACATTTTCCTGACAACAGGGTGTCTAGTGCCCATGTCTTCCATGTTAAATTTAGGGTGACAAAGTTTAGAACTGTGTGCTTCACAAGTCCAGGTAATCCCTAATCCTCGCAGATGGTTTATCTACAGTAACAGGTATCTTTTTGGTGATTCGGATGAGTTCTCAAGTCGTTGCATCTCTTACACAATCTCATACGTTTCACTCCCCAGTGGTTGTTTGGAATTAAGCATGTCAATACCTGAAGCCTGCGGCTTTTGCTTTGATACCCAATGTCGATTTCAGCTACGTAAGCTTGATGTCAAAGGTACATGTAGTCTGGCCAGCGATGAAATTCAAACAGGTCAAAACTCAAACCTCACAGCGATTGGAATGGTGAAATGACTGAACGCGTACCCAAAGATTGGTTCGGTTTAGTGGAAACCCTATATCCAGAACTGCTATGGGTAACTAACCAAGCTGGTGTATCAATCCTGATGTATCAGTTGATACACTGGCTTGCAAGGATGCTAGCTAACAGCCTACTGTAAACTTAATATGTTGACTAAATTATAAATACTATGTCAAAGTGAGAACTCTGCAGAATGATCTGATATTCTGTTTGTTTTCTCAGGTGCAGTAACTGTTTTGACTGCCCTAGCTGTGGCCATACCTTGTCTACTCGAGCTACCACAGTCGCCATAGCCAACCCAGAGGACCCTGGGAAATCCACGCCCAAGAAGATGTACTACATGGCATGTGGGTTTTGTCGCTGGACCACTCGTGATGTTGGTGTTAATGATCAGACTGTGGGTTAGTGTGATCTGTTATAATCAATATTGACTCCCCCATCATTTATATGTTTTACATGTATTCTTTGTTACTTAAATTTTTTGCTGTATACATCTACAGGAATGTACTTTCTGTACTTGCGATGATCTACCTTGAAGAGATTACCTTTATTTGCAGACAGTCGAAAAAATTAAGTTGAAAAGATATAATATCTAAGTTGAACATATCTTAACAAGTGATATGAAGTCAGACGTGATGGTCACATAATTAAATTCATAAAGTTGTGTAAAAATAAGAGTTTCCATCATGTATCACCAAATGTGAATGCTGTGTAAACAATTGACTTTTCTTCTTCTTCTTACAGCCAGTGGAGGTTGGAAAGATTTGGAGAATTCTGATGCTGGACGGGTGAGTACAATTCAGATGGACATAATCTGATACCCTAGACAATCACAGTTTCGGTATGAATACATAGTTGAAATTAAAGAATTCGCAATTGCAGAGTTATATGAAACCAACTTGCTTGCGTACATCAATGTGACATTATTAATTAAACAACACAAATCTGTACTGTTTTAATGCAGTCCATCTACTTTTTCACTTGGCCTTCCACTTTATTTTGTATGTATCACATATTTCCTACGATACTGGACATTTTGTCCCCTGATACCATGCAATATCTATGTTCCACATCATTATACAGATTTCTGTAGGTATGATATCAATTATATGACCTTGGGCTGATGTAGCACATTGGTGTGGTTTCCCCTTATACTCATCTCTCTAGTCTGACCGAGTGCTTGTGTTTTACTCTTGGATCTAATGGGCCTTCAGTGATATGTATTAAAATTGTATGTGGTATATACATACACATAGTTATCTGATAATCAATCCTGAATTATAAAGTTTTTGGACAATCTGTACCCATGACTGACATGTTGTGTATCATCAAAATGGGATGAAGAAAATTTTGCAACATACTGCATTTTACCTGGGGTCCAATTTTCAATGAAACGGTTTCATGCAAAAATAAGATCTAGGTCTACTTGTTTTGTTCATTACCATATCATTCATCTCCAAATATGTGATAAATAGTATATGCGGCCTCGGGCCAATACGGCGACCCTCAGGTCAATACGAAGGCAATACGAAAACAATCGATTCATAATATTTTTATTAATTGACATTTACTGGCCGTGTTCTTGTTTTTCCGAGCTTGAGTGGCAGCATCCGTTTCTTGATCTGTAACAGGTTTAAATCGTTTTAAATCGTATCCACATATCTCCTCAAGCTCTAAAATTCCACCCACGAACCCTTGAATAACACGCTCTGCGCTCGCCATCGCGCTGAACAAACAACACTGCTGTCGTCTGTTTCTCCAGTCGTCGGTCCTTACTGCTAGTTACGGCTGCACTCGTTGACCTCGGCCAATACAACATTCAACCCGGCCAATACAGCTTTCAACTCGGCCAATACAACTCGGCCAATACAACTCGGCCAATACAAGTCGAGTTCGACATGACGTATGGACAGGCCGTTTTACACTGTATTCGGGTAATAACATACACAGTCAATTAATAAATTATGATATACCCATTATGATACCAGCCTGGTTATCAGCTCATTATGATACCAGCCTGGTTATCAGCCCGAGACTCCATATCAACCATGTCAGCCAGAGGGCCAGTATGGAGTCTCGAGCTGATACCTGGCCTCGTATGGAAATGGCTACACAATAATCTCTATATACCTTTTCTGTTTCACATCAAGTAATGCCACCCAATTAACCTGATTTGCAACTGATCTCACAGTGAAACATATGCTTATCGACTGTATAGATTTTAAGATTGTAAGAGATTCTTATTATCGAGCAACTACTTTAGAAGATCTTTTTGGTCGGGTGAGGAAGGACTGTGTCTTAGGTTATTTGAGAGAAATCGGTTTGTTGCATAAGTTTTAATATGTGTATGTTTTAATGTGTTTGATTACTAAGTTATTAACTTGAATACTTAGAATTTTGTTTGATTGTCGCTATATAGCTGGAATATTGCTGAATGCAACGTTAGACCTATAATTCTCTCTCACTCTGTTTCAGATAAACTCATTACTGGATACCTATCGTCAGCTGGCCCATAAAGAAAAGACAGAGAAGGAGAGGAAGAAGTATGCTAAGCGTCGCAGTCATCTCTACTATACAGTGAGTGAAAATCACCTTTGCAGGGGTCGAAATATTAGGGCTGTTCCATTTGAAAATATGTACCCCCCAGGAAGGGGAAAAAATTAATAATATATTGGTGGGTGGGGTTGTCCAGAATAGAAATCTCTTGGTGGTCCCTCCAGATAATAAATTGCTTCTCTTGGTTATTGTTTAAACCTGTAAAAATATTGCTTCTATGGGTGGGCCCTCTTTTACCAATATGCACTTTGTTATTTGGAAAGGCATTCTTTTTTAATGGAAATTGATGTGAAAAATCGCGGAAAACGAGCTTTATCCGGTCCTCAACATTCTTCGTTGCGCTCTGACGACTTCCGGCTGTTTGAAAACAAAGAATGGGCGCGGGCCCTTTACTCCTTTCAGAAATATTTCCATGGTTTTCTGTTCAGCCTTGAAAATTCAGGGTAAAATGGCGGACTGGGATTGTAAATCTGTTGGCGAATGGTTGAGGCTTGGGACAATATGTCCAAACCTTCGAAGGTGAGACATTATTTTATTCAATATGTATTCAACGAACGCGAAATACTAATCACTTGCAAATATTTCTTGTAACGGCCTTCTTGAAAATATTCACGGTACATCGTGACATCACGTGGTCCTGGGCAAATCCAAAGGGGAAGTGTGATGATAGGCCTCTATCAATGAATACTCACGTGGACTGTTTATGTTTACATTTTGAACAATAGCAGTGCGTGCGCAATGGGTGGGTGCCTTTTCCCTTCCAAATAGAAAATGTGGGTGGGTGGGATGCTATGATGAAAAAAAAAATGCTTCTCTCCCAGGTTGTACTGGACATTTATTTGCTGTGCTTGGTGGAGGCAAGGAGAATTAATTTGCATATATTGGTGGTTGGGGTGTACAAAGTTTCCCTTCCTGGGGGGGTACATCTTTTTAAATGGAACAGTCCTTAGGGTGTTTACCTGTCCCAGATATATTTTGACAGACTGAAAACAAAACTACTTGTCTCCTGTAACAGGTGAAATATTTATCATATACAGGTTATTTCTTTATATCAATCTGCGGAAATGCCCTCACCATTGACAAATAGAAAGTCTGAAAGAATTTTGTTCTCCTTGATGTAAATACAGGTAGTGAATCACATTGTTCAGGTTGATACATTCAAGAGACAGGTAGAAAAATCATTTAATTCTCACCTGGAACAGGTGGAATGAATTTTTTTAATATTTTCACTATTTTGTGGCATGATCATGCAGATTTGATATTTCACAATCCAAACCACCCTTAAGTATGTAAGTCGAACCAAAAACTTTATTTTGTTAATTCTGCACAAAAAGCTGCAATTCGTACACAAACAATATTCCAGTTTTATATTTTCAACTCCCAAGAGTAAAAAAGAAGAAAAAGAGAGTCAATTGATGCTTGAAATTGGGCATTCCTTTGCTTTGGGCATTTTTGTGTATATTTTAGCATGCTTTTCTAATATATTTAAAATATGACTCCTGGAGCCAACAAAATCCCTATACATGTATCTGTTGTAATATTACATCAAAATATTATTTTGGTTCAAGGTGTATTATATTAGATATATTAGAAAATCCATGCTTTAATGAATACGAAATAGATAAAGAGACTTTTAAACTTCTGTTGATGTTGTTTAATGCCACTTTAGAATCCGAGAGTTCGCAATATTAAAGTTGTGTATTTGTTCTGTACAATATACCTCGGGATACTTGTGTAGAATTAAAGAAATAAATGTTTGGTTTTACTAACATAACTTAGGAAGTTTTTTGTATGTTACTGTTACCACTCCTTTGGAGTAAATTGTGCCAAAATTCAAACAGAACAAGTTATAATTTGAAGATGTACTAGACAGGAGCTGTAATTGAGACAGCTTTGATAACAGGGGACCTTGATCACATAAAGCAATGGCGCACAAATGACGGGTACCCATAACTCCCATGGACATGTTGGAATGTATTTCAGCTGAACGAAACCACCTGCGAAAATGACAGAACTTGAAAGAACATTGATACGACAAATCAAATTTAATATTGACATATTTTCGGCAGACGAACTTTGTTGTTGTAATGAGGACTGACCCTAGTTCAATAATTGTGTACAATCCAGTACTTGTTATTTGAATTTAATTGAGTTATTGTAGCCAATTGAATCTAGCTTTTGTTATGTTTGTGAACCAGTGTTCTGTAGTTTGTGCGCCTTTGTAGGTTACTTGCACTGTATTTCAATTTCCTATCGTATGTTTTCTTTCTAGGACAAATATGTTTTGACATCTGCGGCAGCCAAACGGAAAGCTTTACCAACCATGTCGTCTCTAAGGTAAGCCAGAATTCTGTTTTCCAAAATCCATTAGGCCTAAATGTCACTGATTACCTGATCAGAATATATGATAACTATTGAGGAAGTTCACCCTGAGCAAGAACAAAAGAATGAGTGTTTAAATTTCCCTCCCTCCGCTGACTGACTGGGGAAAAGATTTGTATGCTTTAACATTGCTGGAAGTTCGTTTTGGTGAATTTATTTAATCTGTCTGCTGGAAAATTCTGAGACTTTCGTATGTTTTATGAAATGAATATCGTCACCAAATACGTAAAAAAAAACAGTGGTCAAGAAAATTTATTTTTATATTTACAGAGATTTTTGCATATTTCTTATTGTTAACTTAATGGGAGCCTGCCCCCAGTGCGGAGGGGGAAACAGCTGCCTGTGATGAGGCATAGACTTCCCGAATACTGTCTGTTACAAATGATGAGATAAAACATCACTGAATCAATAATTTTTCATATATTTACGATCACACATCTTTCACACAATTACTTCTCATTGAATCCATGATCTTATTTGTAGTTTTCTTGCCCAACTCGATCTCCTGTTTGTAAACTTTTCTACAGCTGTTGATCACTCTCCTAGATTTTGTATTGTGAGTGCGATCATCATTGTATTGCGAGGGTAATTCAATCTTGTCAGTATTACTCTCCAATACAACATTTATATTTTCCTGGAGGTCGATTAATAACTCACCTGAGAGAAAAATTATGCGAATGATGGAGAGACAGAGTGATTACTCTTCTGAAAAACAAGAGACTGCCAACCATGTACCATATGTCAGCGCCACAAAAGCAAACCATAACTGTCTTTTATAGAAATGATCAAGTTAAGAGACACTTCAACCTTACTATGCGGTTCGACATCGAAGATGATTTATCGGATGTAGGCTATATTCCCTAAGCTATTGAACAGTTGCAATTAAGCTGGAAGTGTATCCATCGAAACAACAATATATTATTGCTGTCACAAATAGCTTGGAATATTTCTGTTGTTTTTGTTCTAGAAGTTAGCAGGTAATAATATTTGCAGTTAAGTGTGTCTAAGTTATATCATTTAAACTGACTCATTGGCATTTGCCTTCATGCATATGACTTCGGTCAACTCTAAATATTGCAGCATTAAAGAAGATGAGATCATTGCTGATATCAAGTCTTCCGAGCCTTTGGAGGAGTTCCCTCCCCTCTCTGAGGAAATCTTCACTGAACCTGTTCAAGTGGCAAAAGGTAAATACTTGTTACTGAGTTCCTTCTAAAATGCACATACAATTCAGTTACGAAATTCTAAGAAGGAAAATATTAATCTGGATTACCTTTAAAGTTTTTCATTAAAATCTTTTTCCCATATAATACTGTTTAACCTCAGATGGTAACATCATCTGGGATATCTCATCCCACACACATATGTGGTACGAGTGTGTGCGATCCCGGTGGCCAGTCACTTTGCTTGACACATGCTGCAGGCTTGATGCGCACCACCAACATTCAGCAACTTGCTGTGTCATTGATATTTTTAACAAAATACTGATTAAAGTAATGATTTAAATTGTATGGGGGAAAAGAATCCCATATTAACTGATCTTGGGATGAAAACTCCCACTCTAGAGAAGGAAAATACATCCTAACCTCAGGTCGGTTGGGATGTATTTTCCTTCTCTCGAATGGGAATTTTTTATCTCATGATCAACTTAAATGAGATCCTATTAGTCTTCAACATGTAAATTACCCTTCCTCTACATCTACCACAATCCTTGTGTGTACATGACAAACTCAATATTGCCAGAGGTTCTGCGCTATTCTTCTCAAAGACCACAAATTTAGCTTTTAGCAATCAAACTCATTAAGACTATGGCTTGTTTTAGGTTATGCGCTTAATCACGATATAAATCAATTTGGAAAAATGGATATCCAGTGGCTTTGCTTTCTGGTCAAATTGAATATGTGGAAATTATCCTTGTAACCTATTATTACCTATTATTTAATAATATTTAAATATTTTTAGTAAGTTTAGGTCATGTCTGACAGTACATCTAAGGGCTGTTCCATTTAAAAAGGTATGGGAGGGGCGGAAAGCAGCTTTGAATTATACCCCACCACCCAATAGAAATTTTATTGGCCTTCCCAATGTTGTAACATGTATTGAAGGGAATTTCCTCCCATGACCCGTGGAATAATATATTGAGTGCCCTTCTCCCCTTCCATACCTTTTTAAATGGAACAGCCCTAATGCAATCCCCTAACAATTCAGGGAATATTAATTTTATTGATGGATCTTCATATTATTTCAGTGACTTCGATGAGTCAGAGACTGGGTACCCCTGAGTTCCAGCCAAGCCAGTGTTCAAATCTGTACCCCATACATAAACACCTGCTCATCCGGCGCTCTCTCAGGTGTAAGGAGTGTGAGCATAACCTCAGTAAACCAGACTTTAATCCTCTCTCCATCAAGTTCAAGATCCAGCTGGTGGCTCTGTGAGTAATCCCTCTCAAATCACACTGTCAAATTTTCAATATCTATTCAATATGTCATTCAACTTAAGTTTCGGAAATGTATGTTGTACCTAGTTTTGTGGACTAACAGAGTCAGAGTAAAATTTCTGCTTTTCTGTATAATGTTCTGGTAAGCATGATTCAACAAGTCTGACTCAGTGCAATTTCTTTCAGACCCAGGCTTGCAGTCTTGATTCCATTTGTGTCAAGTTTGATCCTTGCTCTCTGAGTTATCTCCCCTAGACCATAGCTTTCACTCTGTTAAAATGAGAAAACTGCATTTGTATCAAATCTTGAGAAGGGTGTGCTGTACCTGGCCCTGTGAGTTACCTCCCTTCGATTACAGCTGGAACACATCCATTTCTGGGTCCAGACCACTGTTAAAATTTACATTGGCGGCAATGTTAAAAACTGTTAACGTAATTGCATCTCCTCGATTCATTAATTAACCCTTGTCCTGTCGACTCTGTATATATACGTTGGCAGACTGTCATGTTCCCAGTGTCGACTCCGGATATATACGTTCAGTGTGACCATTGCAAGTTGGTCCACTATCAAAACAATTTGGAGCCGCGTGTGGAAAAAATCGAACCAGACACGGCTCACACCGTTTAAAACATTATTTCACGAAATATTTCACGCAAGTTTGGTGTTTATTTACTAAAAACGACATCTGATTGTGTGAAGATAGTCTACAAATGTGAAACAGAGTGCCGTTTCTTCCAAAATGGTCGTCAAAACGTGTAAAAATGCACCTTGTTCACGAGCTTCTGCAATAACAACCACACCGTAAATATCCATGTTCCGGGTATCAAATTGAAGGGCAATAACCCTGCTTTCATTTTCTCACAGGCTATTCCTGGAACATAGTAGAAATACGTCGATTTTATTGGATAAAAATGTCATTCACTCCGAATCTGTAACGACCTCCCGCGAAAATACTAATCACCTGACGTAAACCCGACTTCCTGATTGGCCGAACTGTTTATATCGGTCAGTGCGCGTGCGCACTGGACGGAATCAAGCCGAGAAGGAAACGTTTTTGAACTCAATGGCGAAGCCAAACGTCGTGTAAACAACGGGATATTGACCTGTTTACGTGGAAGATTCAATAAATTTTCGATATTCATTATGCGAAGTGTAACCAGGAATACGTATCATGACATCTAGAAGATTTTAGACGGTTTATTTATTCGAGATGAAGCAGAAAAATACCGTCTATCGGTAGCAATCAGGACGTGATAAAATTTCACACGTGAGTTTTCAGAACATTATTTTTGCCAAATTATGAGTCCTAAATATTTCTGATGCTGTACAATGCCAAATATTTTCTGAATGTATGTTCAGTGGTTCAAAACGATGTATCATCCATCAAATACCATCCATTACTTCAATTTATTTATCGAATCCAACGACTTGACAGCCGCCGGTTTTTAGTCAATTCAGCTCTGCTTGACAGCATGGCACACAGAAGTCGACCAGCTATTGGACTGGCCGACAGGACTAGGGTTAAGTCTCGACTTCCATATTTCGGCCAGAAGTACTTTAATTCAAGTGCTACAACCGGACAGACTTCTTGACGGGGGTCGCCCATTGAAATTTTGAGTTATGCGCGCTCCTACAAATGACGTCATAATTTTGGCTTTATTCTCTGCTTTCAGAAAGCTGTGCACAGGCACCCAAATAGTCCCTCTTAGCAACTCCTTATTAGGCCTTGAGTTAAAATCAAACTCACAGCGGAACCAAACACATACCATACTCCAATCACCTACCACTGGCCTTCAATTATTCCTCGCAACAGAGACTGGAAAAAATATTGAAAACAATTCACTTCTCTGGCAGAGGTTGCCTAAAGGGGTTAACGGATCGGCACTATTTTTAATAGTGGTCTGGTACCTTCTGCAGTTGTGCATGTATCATGTACACATGTTAATGACTGACAGTTTACAACTAATGCTCATACACTGCTTCTCTTGCACTATTCTACAGACACCATGTTCCAGAAATTAGGATTTCGAAAATTCCAAAGTTCCAGCTGAACAAGGTAAGTTATTTTCTATATCACATGTAGATGTGTGAATGTTTGCGAGATAATTTCTTTGTTATCCCAAGTGACAGCTGCTGATAAGCTATCAGTGTTATCATGTCGAACATCATCTATCCATCATCAACATATAAAAGATAACTCTTGTGAACATATGTGATATAAAATTTCATTCAATACCACATATATATTATAAACTAATGCTCTAACTATTGTTTCCTTCATTGTCCCTAAATTCATGTGATCCATTGGTTCCCCCATTGCAGCAGTTTTATCACCTATGGATGTTTGTTTTGTGGGAAAAATATTGACTTACTGTAGGCGAAAAAGATGGTTATCGGCTTTGAAAGAGCTTGTCTTGTGCTTGGCCATGTGAGGACATTAATTTCATTTCTCTGGTGGATGTGGGTTGATGGGACCTCAGTTGCCAAAATTGCCAAATGATAATACCCAGCTCAAATGCTGTCCGCACCTTGAAATATCATTTATATGGGATCTTATTTTCACTATTTTTCAGTTTCAAATATTTCTTTGGCATGACGATTTTTAAATGCCAATTAGTCATTTCACATATACCATTGTTTTATTTCCGCATGTATTTAATTTTAATGATCATTACGGTAATTCCTCTAATAAATCGATCACCGGAAGTGATATTTGAGGTATTAAAAATGAGGGGTGATCGATTTATTGCAACTGAGTGAAAGCGGTGATTCGCAGAAGTCGGAGAAATGAATCTTGGATCATCAAGTGCCCAGTTCCCGATACCACGACAATCATGTCCAGGACGGTACAGGTGATTCTTTTCAAATTCTACTTACTTAGGGTGTGATTAAATACAATCCAGCTAATTGCAATTTTAATGCTCCAGCATCAGCAGAATTAATACCCTGTTATCAAACACGATCTAGTTCAAA
>JAVTVY010005603.1:0-37121 GCA_036873755.1 Hanleya hanleyi | reverse complement strand
AACACATGGGGGTAGAGATCATGGCGGAGAAGGCCAATATGGCACGAAACAGAGCCCTCATCGACCTCATACCATGCCGTGGCTCCTTAGCCTTTCAAGCCTTCGTGGAGGCGCTGAAGAAGACTGAAGGAATAGCAGATCTACTTCAAGCCCAGGATTCAGAAGATAATATCTTAGTCATGGACATGGACATCGCCGAAGGGCGTACAGCTACCAAACGTACGCACCAAGAGTCCGGTCTACCTACCAAACCCGGTCCAACTATCAAACGGCCCCGACTAACACCTTTAGAAATACCTCAGCAACTGCTTCAGCCAGTGCCCCAGCAAGTGCCTGAGCAAGCGAAGGAAGAGGTTCTACTTCCTATGTCTGTGCAGGAGATCAATGACATTATCCAGCAGGCCTACCAGGCGGCCCAAACGAACACTTGGCAGCTCTCTCCCTATTTAACTGTGAGTGCCAAAGAAGAGGAAGTGCATTTTAACGCACCGGCCTGGGACGACAAACCACCTAAGCATATCGCCTTGACGTTGGACACCTGGATAAGAGTACAGGCCATTTATTACGCCGTCGATGCAGTCATTGACCACCAGGGGAGCGACGAAGCGAAATTTTATGTGGGTGACGACATCTTCCTCACCTGTTCTATGTTCAACAACATGCTGCTGGTGCATATTCGTAAATGGAAGTTGAGGGAGGATACGCAAAAGCGTATTCGTTTACCTCAGGGCGTCACCCTGCAAAAACATGCGTGGCGGAAGCTGGAGGGTCTCACAGCTGAAATTCATGAAGTCCTGTCTGACCATGTGACTCAGTATATTAATAAGAATTACATCGACACATTCCTGGATCATCTCGGACCCTGCATTCGACAGTTGCGTATCCAGCAATGTGCAGGTTGTGGGAACAAGAACGGACTCTTTAACACGCATACGTGTATGGACAATAGTATACCACCAGACGCGCTCATGACTGAGGGACTACAGGCCGTTAACGAGGTGCAAATTGCCGAGGCAATGCAAGCTGCCTGTCCACCCAGAATTCCACGTGAACAGATTGCCACCTTCATCTACGTGCACCAGGGGCAGAAAGACGATGATGAGTTCAAACAAGTCTTGTTGCATAAATATTGAACATTTCACACAAGTTTTGTTGCATAAATAGTGAACATTCCGACATCACCGTATTCCTACATTCTATGTTCATTCTATGTTCATTTAAGCGCCTTGATAGCGTATAATTGTATTACAAAAAATTCAACACCAAGAGTCTACTGTGGTGAAGACATTATGTTCATTCTACTGTGTTAATAAAAAATATTAGAAATTCAAATGTGAGTTAATGTTCACTCTATGCAAAGGGGTATTGGTGTGGGAGCTGGTGTTTTTGTGCTTTTAGTTAGAAAATTTCCTCCCTTTCGGGTGTAATTAGGTGGCCCTAAAAAGGGACTTTGGAAAGAACAGCGGTATCACACTGTTAAGGGCGGAATATGTTTTTCACGCCTGATACCCATCCCCAACACACAGGGCATCGTATCTTCAAATGAAGCTCCTCTGTCTCTGCGCACTCAGCAATATGAGCTTCATGAACACGCTGCAAGCTCGTAATGATTGTAACATGTTCGTTGTCTTCTCCGTTCGAGCGAATCCGTTCTCTAGGATCTTGTTGTTCCGTGTTCATTGCGTTGAAAAGTGCCCGTCTACTAGGATTAGCCATGATACAGTTGAAAGAGTGGATAGCAGACGAGACACTGCGCGCTTTTTTATGGTATAACCGTAGAGCGCCAGTATGAGGGCGCGGGCGTCACCGCAATCTTCACACTGCACCAGCGTGCCTGCTCGGGCCTGCTGAAATTTTGTGTTTCTTTTCCATCTTCAAACCGGTCTCATTTTTCAATAAATGCGAGTTGACGTGTAAAACTTATTTTGACTTGAACTTTGGGAGCTTATAGTGTATCGCTGAAAAATTCAGAAGGCTGGCGGCAGGCTAAAACTATATTTTTAAAGGATTTTAATCACTATTTTGTTTTCTCTGGAATATGAGTCAGAACAGTTAGTACTTAATTAAGAATTTTTTTTAAAATAATTTCCTTGTCCCCTGTGGGCATATTTAAGCCTTTTTGGCAGCTCTATTTAGCTCCCAGTCAGATATGCATATTTGTGAAATGAAAGCGAGGCCGCCAATCTGTGACGTCACAGGCGCGAGAGCTCGCTAATGACAGATAGCAATTTAGTATGAATTACATACTGGGAGAAATTTCTTTTAGTGGCATTTAGAAGTTGGGAAGTAGATAAATAAACAAATTACTTATGGATAACAACTTCTAGTTTATTCGGGACAACGTTTGATACAGGTATCGTTCTCAAGACAATGACATCAATAAATAAATAAGCAGTATATATTCATTCCCAGCGCGCATAAGCTACTGTTCCAGGAACCCCACTCTCACCTTGAAGCCCACCTTGTTAATTAATCCAGCCATCTCCACAAGCCTAATCCTGTCCTATTAAATATTTCTCACCTGGTATAACACTATTGTTATAATACTGTTGACACTTACTCAAGGAACTGTATATATACTGCTTCTTCACAATTCGACTCGAGAATACTAGCGCCTAATAAATGTAAATTGACTCCAAAATGCCGTATTGTGCCGCCTACGGTTGTACAAACGAGCAGAAAAAAGGTTGTGGGTTGAATTTTTTCTCGTTTCCCGTGGAGACCATGTCGGAAAAAATGGGTGCACTATTGCCGTCGTGTAGGTTATATAATATACTCCATCCCCAGGGCTTCGTGTTTAGAATTAGTGCACGAGCTAAAAATAGCTTACGGCAAATTATTTAGGAGAGGGTATTTGAAATCAGGCGAGTGGTTGCAATATAATACAATATAAAATATGACCGTTTACGTGAGTTAAATATCACTCTGGTGACATGAATTTACTAGACTGTTTGCGTGCAGGTGGGCTATCTGATAATGTCACCAACACCCGTTGTGCGAGAAATTGCCCCTTATCTGCGAAAAGTCGGGAGCAGGACCGCTAGAAAGTCGCAATTTGCTCTTTCCTATCAATTACGCTAGCTGGACGGCATATTCCTACTGAAAATAGTTTATTGAGCACAGGTTTGCCAGAAGTAAAAACAAAATGAACTAAATATTTTTGGTAGATACTATATAACGTCGTACTTTCAAACTGACCTGAACGAAGGAGAAAACTCCAAAACTGGCGTACGTCTCCGTGTTGAAATTTCACCAGCTAGGCCTGGACTAACAAATTATTTCTAACAAATTATTATCCTTGTCTAAATATTTATTCATTCTGTGCATAGGGGGCCTATATATAACGTCCACCGTAGATAATTAATAACATACCAGTATGTGTTTAAAAGTCGACCTTGTTCCGTGTGGGACGGTTCATATGTTTCAGATTCGCTTTCCCTCTGTTCCATCTCATTTCGGTCGTTTGGTACGGGTTCAAACTGATACGGCAGAACGTCGAGATGTCCGTTTATGTCGTCTGTATATAGATCATCATCACTGACATATTCCTCCATGGTTTCGAATCGTTTTCGATTAAGGAATTTTTTTTTTTAAATTTCTTAATTAAGTACTAACTGTTCTGACTCATATTCCAGAGAAAAAAAATAGTGATTAAAATCCTTTAATCATTTTGTCGATTTTAGACCCGTATCGTTATGGGTGTGCTTGTGTGGAAAACCCGGTAAATTTGAAATAAATCGGCTTACCTCCGTGAAAACACTTTAGGTGTGTTCCTCACATCCTTATAATGTCACCCTGAAAATTTGAACCGGTTTATCGAAGGAAAAGTATGAATTTTTGTCATACCACTCTTGCTACGGTGACACAGCCATTGACACGCATAGCTGTACACACATTCGTCTCCATACTGTATAGTGCTGTGTTACCGTAGCAAGAGTGGCATGACAAACAATTCATACTTTTCCTTCGATAAACCTGCTCAAATTTTCAGGGTGACATTATAAGGATGTGAGGAACACACCTAAAGTGTTTTTACGGAGGTAAGCCGATTTATTTCAAATTTACCGGGTTTTCCACACAACCACACCCATAACCATACGGGTCTAAAATCGACAAAATGATTAAAAATATAGTTTTAGCCTGCCGCCAGCCTTCTGAATTTTTCAGCGATACACTGTAAGTTCCCAAAGTTCAAGCTTAAATAAAATTTTACACGTCAACTCGCATTTATTGCAAAATGAGACCGGTTTTAAGATTGAAAAGAAACACAAAATTTCAGCGGGCCTGAGCAGGCACGCTGGTGCAGTGTGAAGATTCCGGTGACGTCCGCGCCCTCATACGGACGCTCTACGGTACTATAAAAGAGCGCGCAGTGTCGTCTGCTATCCATTCATTTTGAACTACATCATGGCTCAACACATGGATATTGATGGAGTGCACAATATTATTAACGAGTCGTGGCTTGACAACATATTAGAAGAGCTATGCAAAGATGATGAACAAGAAGACCAGCCGGTAGAGGGCAGCGAGACTTTCACCCCAGTTTCACAACAAAAGCGGCAGTATCTTCACCATGCCACGGGTCAATTCATCGATATTGAAGACGATGAAGAAGGAGAAGAAGAGGCAGCGGATGGAGATGTCACCGCCAATAGTACCTACGACGTACGGCCTGATAGTACCCTCCAACTCGAACGGTTTGAATGAGTCATACAAGATGTGTTCAAACAACATCAAGAACAAGACCAAGACCAAGAAGCAACCTGTGAATTCATCGATGGCGTGGACAATAGCCCCTACGTTAGTCCCTACGTCTATCCTCCAGACGACGAACAGCTTGATGAACTCGTACAAGATATGCTCGAAGAAGACCAAGAAAAAGAAAAAGAAAAAAAACGAGAAGAGATGGCTGTTTTACAGCAGCGATATCTTGAGTATTACTGTACCGAAATAAGAAGACTGGAGCGAGACACAACATGGGGAGCGGCGCAGTATTTACCCTGTGTCCAATGTACAAGTCGCTACGCCAAATTCGCTATTTTCCCGTGTGTACACCAAGCGTTATGTATTCGCTGTATCCACAGACATGCAGGAAGACCAGTGCCTACGCCCACTTACAAGCCCAAAGCGTGTACACTCGTCGCGCTGAAATGTCCCGTGTGTACCCAGAGGCGAGAAAACCTGTTCCGATCGATGTAACCCCCTTACATCTTCCTAACGGTCCTTATCAGGATCCCCAATTATACTCGAAAGAGCAAGCTTCTAATTAAAAGCACAAAAACACCAGCTCCTGCACATGCACACACCTAGGTAACAATAGGTAATTAACACTTAGTAAATGGGAACTTCCTACTAACAACGCCCAGGTAAAATAAAAAAAAAACACTAGTATGAATGTACGGTAATAATATACCGAGTGGTCCCAGGAAAAAGCCGAGTGTAAAATTTTGTTGTTGTTGTGAGGAGGTGTGGGAGATTGGTAATCATAGAGGAGATGAGATTAAGATATACCGAGTAGTCCCGGAAAAAGCCTAGTGTGAAATTTGTTTTTGTTGTGAGGTGTGGGAGATTGGTAATAATAGAGGAGAGGAGATTTGTATATGAAGGGTCTAGGGGCAATTGTTATAAGTGCTGTTTGGAAGACTAGGTGTTGGCCCTGAAAAGGGCCTTTGGTGGCAGATTGTTTGGGGGGGTTGGAGTTTGGTAATCATAGAATATAGAGGAGAGGAGATTCACAAAAAAATGTAGGGCCTGATTTTAATTGAATGTGCCAAATTAGAAGTCCCCTTTCGTAAGATTGGAGTGGCCCTGAAATGGGACGTTAAGATCAATTTGTTTACCCTGTTTTATTCAGGGGGAGTTTGCCTGTCTACTCCATCGAACTGGCAGAAAAGTATCAACCGGGCTGTTGTTGTTGCTCGTCTGATTCATCTGGCACTGACGGAATGTGGTCGATGAAGGAGGTCGGTGGAATGCGCGGTAATTCGCCTATATCGACGAATTCCGGCTGGCGTTGTTGGAGCTGTTGTCTGTGGAGCTCTTCCTCGTTGAGGGCATCTCGCAGAGCGGTGATCCAATCTTCCCCGGTGAACGTGGTCAGCTCCCACGTCACACTGTAATATAACGCCGCCCAGGACAGCGGCGTGAAATTGGTATTGCCGCGTGTCCATCTTTGGATTTCCGCCATGCAAAAGGCTTTCACACCTCTGGCCAGCTTCTCTCTCTCTCTCTCTCTCTCTCTCTCTCTTCTCTTTCGTCGTCCCTTTCGTGGTTCTCATCTTTGCTACTCGGCTCATGATCTTCATACGTTCTTTACAAGTCGAGAAATAGGGTTTTAATGCGGCTTTTCTCCACGCGTCCCCTGGGTTTTATACTGAATATAGAGTGGATTTTCATTGGCTGTTAAAACGGCGCGAACCTCTTTCATTGGTTCTGTCTCCGTCCTCTCCGTTTATGGGTACTAATTGTGCACCACTGTTGGCTGACCTGTATCTGTTCTCTTATGAATATGACTATATGCAGGCGCTTTCAAAAACCGATCCATTCAAAGCCCGTTCCTTCTCATTCACCAAACGCTATATAGACGATCTTCTCGCTGTGGATAATCGCTATATAAATGACGCAGTGAAGGATATATATCCACCTTCACTGGATTTGAAGGAAACTACAGATAGCCCTACAGGCACATCTTATTTAGATCTCTATCTCTATAAAAATGAAGCGGGCATTCTCTCTCGTCGACTTTATGACAAAAGAGATGATTACAATTTCGACATCGTAAACTATCGCTTTCTGGATAGTAATATTCCAGTGAGACCTGCATATGGCGTATACATATCTCGCTTAGTAGCATTTGCTAGATCCTGTGTTAAATGTGATGATTTTAATCAACGTCACAAAACATTGCTGCAGAAACTTATAAAACAGGGCTATTCCACCAAGCGCCTCCACTCAAAGTTTCTCAAATTTGGCGATACATATCGCATGCTGATAGCAAAATACGAACGTAGCGTGCAGGATCTATGGCGCTACGTTTCGTAACTTGTGTCTAATTCCGCTTAACCCGGGGCTAGGGACCGTATGAACCCATGTACTTCAAGATCCTCATGGTACTCATATGAACAGTCACAATCAAAGCGTGACTGAGATACATCATTCTTTAGATGACGACTTTACAACGACTATTATGGATTAAGAATACTGATCAGCGATACGGATTTGATATTTTTGGAACATCATGATGTCTTGCTGGCATCATTGAAAACTGTTGACCGCTTCTCTCTTGCAGGAAACAAGCCTATGTTTATGTATACTATGATTGTCTTTTTGAATTTGGTGCTAATACTGTTATATGGAATATGGAATAGGTCTTTGGATTATGGACGCGGATATTCTCTAATGGACGACGGCTGGATTATGAATGACGGACTAGACGCTTGTAATGACATCCCACTCAGTCACATTATACTGACACCGAGCGAACCAGTCCTTGTTCTAGCCTCTTAATGCTGAGCGTAAACGAGGGAGCAACAAGTTCCATTCTTCAAGTCTTTGGTATGACCCGGCCTGGGATCGAACCCAGTACCTGCCGCTTACGAGACCGACGCTCTACCATTAGGCCACCACAGTCGACTTTCAACCGTCAACATGGGTTACACATGCTCTGAGTGCGAAAGCACGTTCACCAGACGTTAGGATATGCTGCGACACCAGAAGAAGATACATGGGATTGGAGGAGGCAGATAATGATACCGAAATAGAGACTGCTGCAAGTCTATTTACTGATACGGAGAGTTTGATTTCAGATAGTCAGCCAACATCCCATGCATGTGAGGAAGGACCTACCTTTTGGGATCGTCTTGTGCATAAAGCTATTAATAGGAATGCTGCAAGAATGGAAGACGCCGGACAGGATAAATTACAATAGGCGTACATCCAATTGCGCCCCTGCATCAGGAAAACAGCCATGACCATCTATGAACGGCATAGCCTGCTGCCGCTTGAAATAAAAGCCGACCCGACGCACAGGTCCATCATGAAGACCAAGCGTCACTTCGAAGAGGATATGGGATTACCAACCACCGAAGCCTGGAAAATGGGATCAGAATGCGTAAGCAAATGTTTCAGGACATGCTGCCTGAACAATACCCTGGACTGCCCGACGATGCTTAGGTCACACTAAACAAAGATGGAATTTTCTCAAACGACGGCTTCTGATTGGACTTCCCCACCGTGGGTATGATGTTCTGGAGGGAAGAATAAAAGGATTGACCGGCCATCCTTGTTGTTGCTGTCCTATCACCTGTATCATGGTATTGAGACGCAAGGGGTTGACACAGACTGAATCTAATGGTGTACACACGACTTTATCTGGCCACGCATTCACTCACTCTCACTCACTCACACACACACATGCACACACGCGCCCACACACGCGCGCGCAGAATGATGAAAACGGAAGACACATTAGTGGTCCCCCACGTGAGCTACACATTGACATCTCTCACGACCCAATCGGACCATCACAGGCCCACACGACCCCAAAACGCCCCTTCAAATACCACTGTTCTACTGTGCATGCACAGAATGACGTCAGTTGCACCCCACACTCATCCAGTTGGACGCTTTCCAACGGATGCATCACATTGCTACCTCATCCGACCCAATCTAGGGGTCCACCTAGATCCCAAAACGCCAATCCCAGCGCCACTTGCCCAGTGCGCATGCGCACAGTCACTTTTAAAAAAAATCATGGCTTCGAGACCCCTCCCACCGTGTTCTACAGCTCGAGACGAGAAAAACAAGGGGCCACAACCCGTATCGCAAATGTCCAGCAGGTGGTTCCCCAGTGGGACCCACATTTTCCACTGGGTCAGTATGGACCTATACCCCTCAGGCCTACCTGAACTTTTCAAAAACTTTCACAGCATGGCTTCGAGACCCCTTCCATCGTGTTCTGCATCGCGAGACGAAGAAAACAAGATGCCACAACCGATACCGCAAATGTCCATGCGTGGGTGTCCCAGTGGGACCCCCGTTGTCCACTGCACCAGTATGGACCTATCCTGTCCAGACCTTCCTGAACTTTTCAAAGAATTTCACCGCATGGCTTCGAGACCCCTCCCATCGTGTTCTACATCGCGTGACGAAGAAAACAAGATGCCACACTCCATACCGCCCAGTGGGACCCACATTATTCACTGGGCCAGTATGGACCTATCCAGTCCAGGCCTACCTGAAGTTTTTCAAAGAAAATCACCATATGGCTTCGAGACCCTCCCATCGTGTTCTACATCGCGAGACGAAGAAAACAAGATGCCACACCCCATGCCGCAAATGTCCATGAGTGGATTTCCCAATGGGACCCACATTGTCCACTGCCCTAAAATGGAGCTATCCTGTCCAGATCTACCTGAGCTTTTACAAAATTTCATCGCATTGTTTCGAGATCCCTTCCATCGTGTTCTACAACGCGAGACGACGAAAACAAGATGCCACACCCCATAGTAAAATCCGAAAGAACAAAAAATGACCATGACCACCCCTATCCCATACATGCATTCCCCGTATTGGTTGACAAGGGACTACTTTCTGTCCGCGGGAGTTTCTCCCCGGAACTGCATCACGGTCGGACATGACCGCATTACCGCGGAGGAATACATCGCCAGGGGTCAACTCCGGTCATGTGACCTTTGCCGGAGCTATAGCGACCTTGGCGGGTTTCATATACTACTCTTAGTTTAAGTTAGTTAGGGTTTCCGGTAGCCTGGTTAAATGATGAAACATGTAACCTCTAAGGTAAACAAAGCAGCAACAAACAACAACCTCAAGTCCACAGTTTAACGAGTTTACAGTTTATTGCTTAGTAAGTTGAATATATACCGTCATACTTGCAAACACTCTCAGATTTCTATAAACGGGAAAAATTGATTTCGCAAAAAATTACCCTGACCCTTCATACGGTTGATGCAACCAATAATTGACGGAATATGACTATCCGTTTTCGCCACAATACCGACTCCGGTATTCTATGAAATCACCAACATACTAAATTTTACAATAATTGGCAAAATAACACATAGAATTCTTCTAACGATTCAACAGGTCAGGGAGTGACAACAAAATTGAGGTAAAAATAGTCGCACACAGGTAATGATAATAAAATATTAAATTGTCATCTATCTAATTTGCATAATAATAAGCCAAATATTTGTCTTGCTATTGAAACAACATTGACTGGTTCTTCAAATGACATCTTTTTAAGACATGGAAGACTAGGTTAATTAATGCGTCTGAAGTTTTGGAGCATTGGTTATGAAGGAATCAAAAGTTATTCAGGAAAACCGACCTTTTCTACCCCCACTTTAGAGGGCGGGATGTGCCTGAGCTGTTCAAGTCTTGTGGCTATGATATAATTGATCTAATAGCTTTATATATGTAGCATGTATTGTCTTCAATCAACAAAATGATATGTGATGCTTAATAAGATAAAAAATTGCCCCCACCTCGTCTCCAACGTCAATGGTCTGTGATCATTACTGCACAGAAATTGCTTATTTGAATAAAATACGTTTTGTTCCGACACCATGAATAAAATACGTTTTATTCCGACACCAGAAAATAGTAAGACCGGCTATACAACGGGGATTCTTGGATATAACCCACATATATCATTTGGAAGTTCTCTGAAACAGTGCACCGTTATTCAGAGCAATATGCATGTCAAACGGACATGTTTCAACGACGTTTGGCACTATCTCGGACAAAATCTCGGAGAGAATCGACCGTTTGGTCGGTCTTTGCATGATTCGGGCAGTACCGTTCCAGAAAATCTGCCACATCATTCAATTTCTTTGCCACATCTGGTTGTGCAGAGTTAACCAAATCTGCTAGTTCAACGCAATTGTAAATGAGGAATCCAACATTGAGCGCTTGGAAGGATCCAGCGATGACTTTGCCACCGGTCGATAAAGCTGCCCAGGGCACAACTCCAAACTGCTCAACTAGACTGGCGTTTGCGCCAAGACTGCCAGCAACCAGACAACCGGCTTGCACGTATGGAGTTGCGCCTCGCCAAGCCAGAGAACAGAATGGTAGCAGAGTGGTTATCTTTCCCCAAAATGTCTTCCAGAATGCCGTATCCCCTTGGAATGATGGAGGTATCGTTTTTTTCACCTCGGATTGCAGATTCTTTAGGAGCTCAAAGATTTTCTGAAAACGGTTCTCTTCGTCTCGAAGCAGACGTTCAGCATCAGACAGATTCTGCTTCTGTGCTGAATTCCACATAATATTAGCCCCAGCAGTAGCAGCCCCACTGCCGGCGCCAAGGAATGCAGCTGGTACTGCAAAGACCAATGGCCCAGCAGCACCTCCGGTAATTAGTGTGACGAAAGCACCAACAGACAACGCTCCAGCCGCAATCCCTGTTGAAAGTCCCACTGTCTTGTTCAATTTATAACTGTCATATGCATGTTCAAGCTTTGTGGCTAAGCCCCGTATTCCACGTACTGTCTTCTCCCTGTCTGTAACCCATTCGTGCAGCTCTTGTCGCACCTCCTTGAGTGTCTTCTCCATTTTTTTATCCAACAAATCGTATCTGTTCCTATTAAACTACAGCAAACATATTGCGTATTATATGCCTAAATCATGTAAATCAGGACCATCGTACTATTTTTATGCCAACCCCACCCTCCAAGCCCTAGACAAACTTCACGATAAGCACTACAGATCCAATAGCTTGTTACAAGCAAACAAACTGCATAGGTGTAACGACTATATGTCCAAGATCACTGTCTGGGTGGTTAAAACTTAAGTGAATAGCCAGATTTGGTTATAATGACGTACCGTAATTCAAAATGTCCGCCATGGGACAATATTTATAGTAAAAAGAAGCGTTAATCGCGAAATCTTAGCGGATTCTCTCCATCGTGGTGTCCATTTATGTATTTTGATGGAAATGCAATTGGGTAATGTTCAAAGTATGAAAGCTACGTAAAGACGTCAAAATAATCACGTAAAAGGTCCGACTTGGGTATATTGTATACGTATACTCTAACTTTCCGTTCAGTCTCTTACATATCATTAGATTTTATCATCTGCTAAATATTTGGAAACATGTCCAAAGTGGCATAAACCTGGCATGTCATTTCCATATGCAGTTGTTTGCCAGTGGAATAGAGGCACTGGCTAGGTCAAAACCATGTGGCATTGACCATTTTTGTCACTTCAAACATGGGGAGTGAGTGCGATGGAGCCTCACGCCATCCTTAGCTTAGGGTGTCTGGACTGAAATTTACCACACAATATTCCAGTGGAATGTTCTTTCAGGGAATGTAAAAATTTACTTGGCTTAAGTAATGCTGATGTCTCAATGACGTCATGGCAAGATACAGTAATTTTTGTCGTTTTTTTTGCCTATTTTGTACAAACAATCCCAATCCTCAAATTTATGAAAATCTGTTAACTCTGCGGAATCCCACAATGAAAACTGACATCTTATGCCAATTTGAAATCAAATGCCCTGTCCCCAACATAAAGATATAATGATTGAATTCAAAATAGCGGTCATGTCACTTCGTCAAGGTCTCAGGTTTCCAAATTTCGGAAATTCATAGGAAACCTATTGCAAACATGTCGCTACGGTTTCCACGACAGTTTGCAATAGGTTTCCGTCAGTGGAAACTAGCGTTTTCACGCGATGTGTTGGGTCATTGTAATATAGTTCAATGTAATATTCTCAGTGCATTTTGCTAATTTATGAAAATCAGACGGTCTATAATTATAGCCTAATGTATTACGCATATTTTGAATCTATTTGCTTATCCCAAAACTTAAGATACGATAGGGAGATTAAAAATGGAATTCATCGGGGGTCATCTGAAATTCGTGCATTTTCATGTTGCTAGTTCAGTGAATTATTTCAAACTCTTTTTTTTCAGATTGATAGAAACGAGGTGGTTTCTAATCGAAGCCTAACATATTGCACCCATTTTGAATCTATTTGTATACCCCTGTGATTAAGATATGACGATCAAATTCAAAATGGCGGTCACGTCGGTCATCCGAAAATCTCGTTTTGTCATGTTACTCGTGTAGCTCGAGGCATCAATCATAGGTCATTAGATATTTTATCAAAACCATGGAATCTCCAATCATAGCCCAACCCTTTACGCACATGTTGAATCTATTTTCATATCCTTCAGGTTAAGACATGATGGTCAAATTCAAAATGATGGTCATATATAGGGTCATCTGAAATCCCGTTTTTTCATGTTGTTCCTATAGTGTGAAGCATCATTATTAGCTCATTGTACAAATTTATCAAAACCAAGGGATCTCCATCCATAGCCCAAAATGTTAAACACTTATTTTGAATTTATTTTCATATTCCTTAGGTTAAGACATGATGATCGAATTGAAAATGACGGTCATGTGGGGTCATCTGAAAATCCCGTTTTTCATGTTGATCGTATAGCCTGAGGCATCATTCCTAGCTGATTGGACGAATTCATCAAAAGCAATAGATCTCCCATCACAACCCAACAACTTACGCCCATTTTGAATCTATTTTAATATCCATGAGGTTAAGAAATGATGGTCAAATTCAAAATGGCGACCATGCAGGGTCATCTGTAAACCCCGCCTTTTTATGTTGTTCGCATAGTTCGATGCATTGTCCTTAGCTCACTGGACAAATGAAGCTCTACCAGAAAGTGTAAAAGCAAATCCAAGATGGCCGCCATGATGGCGCCACTGTTTCCAATAGCTATTGTGGGCCGATTTTTCGATCCAAATGTTCAAATCACAAAAAACTTGATGATAAATTAGTAAACACCCATCTGACATTCGGGTCTCTATTTTCTCTGTGTTTCTGAGCAATGCATGTGGACCACTTTTACCCCCAATAATTGTGACTGAAGTGTACTTTTACACACAAACATGGCGGTTTAACTAGCATACAGCAGTAGTATGAGTCACTGCTCTGTAGTTGGAAAATATGCAGTGTGCATTAGTCATGAAGACCCCACTCTTACAGTCTTTGGGTAATGCGGCCAAAATTTGTGACACAACTTTTTCAGAAGATAAATTCGCACTTCTCGCAGATTTGAACAGTTCTCTTGCATAGAGCAAAGAAATAATAATGTATTTTATGTTTTATAACAGACTGTAGTTTGTTGTGATGTTTAATTTAATCTTTCCTATGGTTTACCCCGATAAACTGTCAATTTTATATGGGTAAGTGAGTGAGTAGGATTTAACGTCGTTTTCAACATTTTTTTCAGTCATATCACGACGGGGGCTACATGTGCCAAAACAGGAGAGTGTCCACAGTTCCCATTATCCTGGACACTGATCAGCCCAGCCAGGAGAGCACCCGGTCACCCATCCAAGTAACTCATCCAGCTCAACGCTGCTCAACTTCGGTGATCTGACGAGAACCGGTGTGCCCAAACGTGATGCGCCGTACCCCAATTTTAGATGGTGTCCTAATTACAACTTTCAGTGAAATTTCGTTTACCGAAATAGCGCATGCCAGAGTTTTGGCCTGTATATACAAAATTTACCCGACCCCAGTGTCGGTGAATTGGAGTGTCAGTGAATTCAGAAGGAGAAAAAGAGTTGTATGTCTGTGTGTGAGGAATGAGTGATGTGCAAGGTAATATTATGTAATCTCATACATCACATAACAGCCATAATGAATTCTGGTTTAGTTAATTTGAATTCAGTATGTTGTTGCGCAATTGTGTGTATTCGGAATTTTGACATACTTTTAAGCTCTATATGCTGAATGATTCCAACCTCAACAATATCAGCCATGTTGTTGTTCCAAAATTAAATTAAATCCAATATTAAAGTTGCCATTTGAGAACAATGATTAGCCTAATATTAAAGGTAGCACTGTTCCCTTTGTACTACGTGCCCCAGGCACATGTTCACTAAGCGCCGTTCACTTGTTAGTAGGTACCCATGTTGTCGACAGGTGACCCATGTCAGCCAGACAATTACGTTTGTGCAGGTGACGGAAACTGGTCCGCAGATGACCCATGGAATCATGTTTTATTAAAACATTCGTGAGAATTTTTAAAATTTCATATTATGGAGCTGCAAGTCACACAAGCAGCAACCAAAAAACAACCTCATTTCAATTTCAGCTGTATTGTAAACTTTGACGTCTTCTAAGTACTGTTTTCTCAATAATCTTATCAATACCCAAGCAATGAGTTTTCCATATGCCAACCCACTGTGTGGGACACTGGTGCTATGAAAAATGTGAACAGGGTCCTGATCTGGAAATCCACGTCAACGAGACAGTGAAAAATAATCTCATCCTTAGCACCGCAAATTTTCCTTAAATTCGAGATATATAAAGAGTTGTGTGAATCCAGGGCAAAAGCCCAATGGATAAAAGCTCCAGATGACAAAAAACCTGGAGGGCAAAAGCCCCAAACAAGTATTTAAGGTGCTTGTGCAGTAGAATTAGTTCATGGACAAGAAACAACAATAAAGGGGAAATATTAATTGCCATCAAATTATTATTTGACCCAAATCTATTCATTCACAATAACGCAAGAAGCTCCTGTGAAATACAGCATATAGACAGTTATTGTTAAAGTCAAATAATTTCCAACCAAATTTTTAACTAAAGTTTAACCATATCAAAAGTGTAGAAGTTGTTTTGACAAGATACCATTTAATCTACAGTACTTTGAGCTACAAAAGGCAATAACTCAGGAAGGAAAACTCCGTCAACGGGAAGAGCACATGCGCATCTCCAGACTGTGCCGATAATATTCACCTAGTATTGTGTGAACTGTATCAAAAGTGTAGGAGGAGTAGCGTTGACAAGATTATATAATTTAATCTACACACAGTATTTTGAAGTGTAAAGGGCAATAACTCAGGAAGGAAAAATCCTCCGTCAACAGGAATAGTACATGCGCATCTCCAGACTGTGCCGATAACATCCACCAAGTATCGTGTGAACTGTAACAAAAGTGTAAGAGGAGTTGCGTTGACAAGATGGTATAATTTAATCTACAGTATTTTGAACTGTAAAGGGCAATAACTCAGGAAAGAAAAATCCTGTGTCAACAGGAAGAACACATGCGCATCTCCAGACTGTGTCGATAACATCAACCAAGTATCGTGTGAACTGTGTCAAAAATGCAGGAGGAATTGCGTTGACAAGATGATATAATTTAATCTACAGTATAGTGAACTGTAAAGGGCAATTACAACACATATAAGGGAAGTGGGAAGAGGTACCGACATACTGACTGCGTCACATGACTTCACAGAATAGTGTTCTGGTTAACCTATTCTTAAGCACATACCAAGAATCTAACGATTCGTGATATGTGTTGTATCTCAGGTACGCTTTTATTGTACCTGTTCATGTGGCAACTTGGATGATACATGTATGACCACACGGCCCCTAGCACCAGCATAAGCGGTATTAGATACAAATCTAGAGAGCTATGATGGAAATGCTCTGACAACTCGCATACTGGTAATTGGCGAGCTGTTTCGCTGTGACAACTCGTACATTGGAGATTGGTGAGCTGTATCGTCGTCAGATGTAAATGACGGCATTTAACTCCGGAAAGAAATATCATCCGTCAGTGGGAAGAGCACACGCGCATCTCAAGTCTGTGCCAATAACATCCACCAAGTATTGTGTGAACTGTATCAAAAGTGTAGGAGGAGTTTCGTTGACAAAAAAAAAACGGGCAGACAGACAGACAGACAACCAGACAGACAGACGGACGGTCAGACTTCCGAGTCTATCGCTATATCCCCCGGGCATGAATGCCGGGGGGGGGGCATAAAAAAGGAGAAGGCCCTGGCGCGATAATCACGTGATTAGTTAGCAAAGGATGTTTTGTAATATTTACCTTAAAATAGAAAATATAGGAAGATTATTTTTTAGTTTTTAACCTATCCCATTAATGTTGTCTTCACCGTTACCGGTACGTTCCATTGATGTAGAAGACACATTGAAAGGAGGGGCTCCCGGCGCGCTAATCACGTGATTAGTTAGCAAAGGCTGCTTTCCATTATTGATCGGAGAAGGTTTCAGGGCATACAAGAGAACATCGATCACAAGATTCCCGGTTGTATTTGATGTATACGTCCGTATGTATATCTTTAAATTGTCGTTACCGTTCATGTATGATATATATATATATATATATATATCGAAATCATACCTGCAAACCCGTTTCATGCAGAAATAGCAAGATGATCCAAGGGTCAATAATACAATCCGTAGTATCAGTGGTTGCAAAAAGCAAGAGGCCAGATAAAAACAGTTAACGATAGAAATGTCTTTACTGTTAAGTATCTTTTCCTGTCTATACCGTTACAAGAAGTCCTGGTTTCGCATAACAGTAAAGACAAATACGAACAGACCTGAACAATATTCTAGGTATTTATTTCACACACGCTAACAATAACGGTCAAAGAGCTTAGTCTAAATTGCTGATAACTACTGTGACTAAAATATATATATTTAAACAAATATGAATGGAAATGTCGGCGTAACGGTAAAGAAAGCTATATCTTTCAACATACACAATAAAATTTGACGAACATCTGGATATTTCGCAAAAAAATAGCTTCATCTCCGGGATATAATAAGTGCACTGATACAAAATTTGATCATAACAATAGCATTTGAAATTTGGGAAAAATTATTCCTCAATTTACTACATTTCGGTAGAATTATCCCTTCGTATCGGTATGTGTATCTCACCCGTGAACTGAGTTTTGCTTCCGATGAAATTAAGAACAATATAAGATACACAGTGAGCATATGAGGGCGAGTGTAGGCCTATTTATATTTTGTTAAAAACGAATAAAAATGACAGGTTTGCCACTACCTGATACTACTTGGTGCTTTACTGAAGTGTATACCAGACAAGACTACATGATACTTCAAACATACACCAATAAGCTACACATTGAGTCCCGGTATTTTAGACATGATCAAAACAATTCAGCATTTTGGTATGCAATTGTTGAGGAAAACGGCTGCTATCCAACACTGTTGAACCCGGAGAAAGTTAAACCGAACTGATCCTCTCACAAACATTAGTACACAGTTGGCACTAGAAGTTTTCATAGTGGAAGCGTTGAATATGCTAAGTTTATTGATAATACTTGTATAGTGTATTTAGACATGAATAATTTATTCAGTCCTTTTATATACTTCTCAACATTGAGCATTAGCATGTCATGAACTTATTATTCTTCAACCCGTTTCAGTATATTATTACCGGAAAGTTTTTAACAATGCTAGCTGCATTCCTATTATCCAGATATGAAATTCAAGTAAGCGAATAGGTACATGTAACACATGTAGATTCTGAGAGCAGCTGTTGTGCCTGGCTATATCCTATATCTAGCTGGCCTTAGCTGGTCCTCTCCCAGTGTAGACCATAAATTCTGACCTGCTCCTTGGCATTATGGCATTATGGCCCCCTACCAAACTTTTTCTGCGCAATCTCCGGAACGATGAAAAATGGAGTGCTGAAACTCCGGGATTTTATAGTTTATCATATTGGAGTCATTTTGAGCCCATTTGCATAACCCCTGAGCAGAGGATCACGGGTAAATTAGATGGCGGCCACGTGGGGTACCAGAAAAGTGATGTTTTTATCATATTCCTTCAAAATTTCTGCTTTTCCGCAATGAAAGTTGGCAAAAACTGTTTTATTTCATATCACATTAATATTTACTAATTTATCATGCAGTTTTTGCGGAGAAATTGCATAAATAAAAAATTTGGAAAATCGACCAAGAAATGCCGTTTTTGGAAATGACGTCATTGTGACGTCATCAAAGCGGCCATCTTGGATTTTTTTTTACATTTTCTGGTAGAGCTTGACCCAAGGGTATAGTGCGGTAAGTTTCAGCCCCCTAGCTCAAGGGATAAAAAAAAATAATTACAGGGGGATCCATTTCGGCCCCCCCCCCCCAGGCCTGGACAGGTCCCAAAAAGGCCAGGCCAGATAGGGTTAATACGACTTTTGATAGATGGCACTGGACATCTCAGCTAATTTATACTTGGAATCCTGTGGATGTTTACCTCACACAGGCCTGGGAAGGAAGGTAGCCCTCTTTTGCTCTTCGGTAATACTCATCAGTGGAACCTCACACCGTATCCCCATCCCTCCCCCGCTCTCCTGGTGGATCATAAGTTATGTCAACCCGTTTAACTCACCAGTTGAAGATGCGAAGATGGTTTTTGTGATCCCTGCCTGATCGGACTCCAGGTTTTCGGGGACTGTGCATGTATGTCCTTTAGTAACGTTGCTTTACATCTCGGTCGATTACATGATGTATATCTGACTTACCACTTCCTAGAAATAAGCTAGACACTAATATGATAAATATAATTTTCCAAGAATAATAAACCTCAAATTTGGTACACAGGTTCTCCTTAGGGTCTAGTTGTGCAAGATACGTATTTCGGTCCGATTCGAAAATCCAATATGGCCACCAGGCAGCCGTCTTGGATTTCTCCATGAAACATTGTTATCGTCATTTCTCAGGAAGTACTCCATGGATCTTTCTCAAATTTGGTACACAGGTTCCCCTTGGAGTCTAGTTATGCTAGATACCTTTTCTGGTCCGATTCGAAAATCCAATATGGCCACCATGCAGCCATCTTGGATTTCCCAATGAAACTTTGTTATCGTAATTCTCAGTAAGTACTGCACGGATCTTTCTCAAATTTGGTACACAGGTTCCCCTTGCGGTCTAGTTGTGGAAGATACCTTTTCTGGTCCGATTCGAAAATCCAACATGGCCAACAGGCAGCCATCTCGGATTTTCCCATGAAACTTTATCGTCATTTCTCAGGAAGTATTACATGGATCTTTCTCAAATTTGGTACACAGGTTCACCTTAGGGTCTAGCTGTGCAAGATACATTTTTCGGTCCAAATCGAAAATCCAATATGGCCACCAGGCGGCCATCTTAGATTTCCCCATGAAACTTTGTTATCGTGATTTCTCAGGAAGTACTGCCTGGATCTTTCTCAAATTTGGTACACAGGCTCACCTCAGTGTCTCGTTGTGCAAGATACCCTTTTCGGTCCGATTCCAAAATCCAATATCTCCATGAGGCGGACATCTTGGATTTCCACATGAAACTTTGTTATTGCGATTTCTCAGGAACTACTGCATGGATCTTTGTCAAATTTGGTACACATGTTCCCCTTGTCGCTTAGTTGTGCAAGATACCTTTTCTGGTCCGATTCGAAAATCCAATATGGCCACCAGGCGGCCATATTGGATTTTCCCCTGCAGCTTTGTTATCGTGATTTCTCAGGAAGTACCGCAGGGATCTTTCTCAAATTTGGTACATAGGTTCCCCTTGGGGTCTAGTTGTGCAAGATATCTTTTCTGGTCCGATTTGAAAATCCAATATGGCCACCAGGCGCCCATCTTGGATTTCCCAATGAAACTTTGTTTATTCGTGATTTCTCAGGAAATATTTGATGGATCTTTCTGAAATTTGGTACACAGGTTCCACATGGGGCTTAGTTGTGCAAGGTACCCTTTTTGGTTCGATTCGAAAATCCAAGGTACGCTTCAAATTAATACGGTATTCCCGAGTTGTGACGTTGCAACACAAGAATCGGCGGATCAAACAGTGGGGCATATTCTATATATTGACTATAGAGAATATCCATATCTTCATAGTGTACAATCTTACTATTTTCGAGCATGGTATCTTAAAAGAAATATCTCAAACTAGCCCGGTAAACAGAACAGATTTAGCATTCGTTCCTAATTATAAAATCTTAAGTATGCCAAAGTGTCAAACAGATTTGTCTTCGCTTCCAGTATCCAATGAAGACACGTGCAAAAAAATAAATAAAATAACAATACTACAAAACGAGGACGAAGGATTCTCTGTACATGTACATTCACTTTCAGGCCAATTTTGCTCATTTTTCTTGTACTATAACAACCGACATATGTACAGTTTCTAGAAATCTTGAAACTCCTGAAACTTAGAAAGATTATATCTTGGTGTTTTCCAGTATCTCTTTTTCGATCTTTTTCGCTCAGATTCGAAATTTTGTAAATAAAATTACAAATCAATCGTTTGTTCTTAGTAACAATGGACAAAAAGATCCTCTTGTCATTAGCTTACAATTATCGGACAATGGTGGGCGCCAAGATCCTTCAGGATCTCTCGTATTTTGTTAAAAACGAATAAAAATGACACGTTTGCCACTACCTGATAATACTTGGTGCTTGCCTGAAGTGTATACCAGACAAGACTACATGATGCTCCAAACATACACACATAAGCTACATATTGAGTCCCGGTATTTTAGACATGATCAAAACAATTCAGCATTTTGGTATGCAATTGTTGAGGAAAACGGCTGCTATCCAACACTGTTGAACCTAGAGAAAGTTAAACCAAACTGATCCTCTCACAAACATTAGTACACAGCTGGCACTAGAAGTTTTCATAGTGGAAGCGTTGAATATGCTAAGTTTATTGATAATACTTGTATAGTGTATTTAGACATGAATAATTTATTCAGCCCTTTTATATACTTCTCAACATTGAGTATTAGTATGTCTTGAACTTATTATTCTTCGACCCGTTTCAGTATATTATTACCTGAAAAGTTTTTAACAATGCTAGCTGCATTCCTATTATCCAGATATGAAATTCAAGCAAGCGAATAGGTAACACATGTAGATTCTGAGACCAGCTGTGGTGCCTGGCTATATCCTATATCTGGCTGGCCTTAGCTGGTTCTCTCCCAGTGTAGACCATAAACTCTGACCGGCTCCTTGGCTGCCTGAACTGATAGTCTACTTCTTAATAAGACTTTTGATAGAAGGCACTGGACATCTCAACTAATTTATACTTGGAATCCTGTGGATTGTATGGCATTTTAAACAAGCCGTAAGCCCTCTTTCTCGGACAAATCGAGCACAGGCCAGATCCACGACATGTAAAGCCATATTCAACTTCAGAACGAACGAGTGATCGATATGAATGAAGAAGGGCTTTCTTATCATCTCCCCACCTACAGCTACATCCAACAAATCTTAGTTAAGTTTTCTCACTTAAGTTTTCAGGCATTTCATATGGAGTTAACGTTAATTAGTGATCAAACAAGAACAATCAATACGTATTTTACTTCTTTTACTACTTTGATCTCAATTTCATACAGAAAATGTTCTGGATCTTTCCGACGTTTATACTTTCTCCAAAAAGTTTATCCGATTTGTTTTGGTTCTGAAAAACTTGAATCTACTTTCAAGACACCAAGTTTGGATCTCTTTGTAGACAAAGTTGCCGTGTGATTGAACAAGGTTGGATAATTAACGCATGTTTACCTCACACAGGCCTGGGAAGGAAGGTAGTCCTCTTTTGCTCTTCGGTAATACTCATCAGTGGAACCTCACACCGTATCCCCAGCCCTCCCCCGCTCTCCCCGTGGATCATAAGTTATGTCAACCCGTTTAACTCACCAGTTGAAGATGCGAAGATGGTTTTTGTGATCCCTGCCTGATCGGTCTCCAGGTTTTCGGGGACTGTGCATGTATGTCATTTGTTAACGTTGCTTTATATCTCGGTCGATCACATGATGTATATCTGACTTACCACTTCCTAGAAATAAGCCAGACTCTAATATGATAAATATAATTTTCCAAGAATAATAAACCATATACATCTATTAAAATTTTATACAAATATGGCATACTTTAGATGACGTAGAGTAGGTCACGTCGATTTGTCATCTCGAGAAAGGTAATATACGGCGAGCGCGCTGAAATACATTACGATTCGAAGAAAAACAGGTGATTTGAATGAAACAACTTGGAATTTACACGAGTCAGCAAAATCCGGACGTATGACTCAGGACTGAACCTCGGAAATTGCTTTTATGCCACGTGTAGAGCACCTCAGAAAATCAACCGATATACGACACCCAGGTTGTCCTTGACAATCTTACATTATTCAACGTAAACGGGGTCGTGTGTGTTGCGAAATATGGCAAAATTTCATTTGCCCCAAAAAATAAGATGAACACCTATCACAGCCAGAAACTATTATTCATGTGTATACACGCCGTCATGGAAACGAAACCGTGTCTTCTAAGAACGTAGCAGTGTAAGCGCATTGCAGCGCCTTAAACTGAAATTTAGAAACGTTCCCACAAACCGGCGTAAAATAACCACTGACTGAGCACGCCTTTAAAAAAGATTTTTTTCTGGCCTATAGCGCTACTTAAATTGATTATCAACAATAAGAACGAAAAGTTAAAAAAATGTTGTAAAATTTGCTATCTACATCACCATTAGCCATGCTTATTGAAGCGTGCCCCCCCCGTGCGTGACTATTGGCAACGTGCTAATATCAATGGACAAGTGTATGTGGTCTCTTATTTGAGGAGTGATCCTGCCACCCGAGAAAAAATGTGTGAAACATATTTTGAGATATGTCTGTTTGTGTCGCTTTGCTAATCAATTTCACGATGATAACAACTTATACTTGATTTATAAATTCCGTGTTGATGTTTATTTGTTTGTTTTCTCGATGTAGATTTCACACAAGCGGGATAAGCGTTCCAGATATTCGCACGGTTAGCAGGGAGGGAGGGAGGAGGGAATTTGGCTTAATGTCACACTCAAGTTTGTTTCACTCATATGGTGACAGTCAGTTTGGTTGGTGGAGGAAGCCGGAGTACCCGGAGAGAACCACCGCCCTTCGGCAAGTAACCTATACACTTTCACACATGGGCCAGCTGGGCTCGAATCCGTGCCGGTTCAGCGGTGTGAGGCTAGCTGTCACCAGCGAAGCGCCTTAGACCACTCGGCCACCGAGGGCCCCGGTTAGCAGGGTGTAATAGGCACAAGTGTTATAGAATGTGGACTAGGTGAGCCGTATCGATACTGTTAGACATACTACAACTTCAGTAGAGCCTTTGGGGTAACAAATCCGCAGATTACAACAAAAAGCACACGAAGCAGACCAAATACCATGACTTGTTTTCTCAGAATAACCAAAATTTCTATGGTGGCAGGTGACATGAAAAGTAGTTCCCGGTTGCGAAAGACAGCGACATCATTCTATACTCGAGTACAAAAGGGTATGACCGACGGCTGCCAACAAATAAAATTGGTTACTCTTGCACACGATCTAAGAAACTGGACAAGCGGAGAATATGTGGAAAATTGAAAGAAAAGAAAATCTCTCGGGCAATCTTCATTTCTTAGAAGCACGTACCTTTAAGATCCTCGTAATTTTAAGAGACGCCAAAGTATGAATATGAAGTGCTAATACCACTTGGTCGACCTGTAATATTGTCCTTAAAGGTCAACCCAAACGGAATTTTTTTTGGTCTAAAAATCCTTAAAAATCATAGTTCATACTTCACTTTGTATGAAAAAAATATTGAAAAAATTCTAATCTGATCAGAAACACACGTAATATGGGAGCAAAGTGGGCTTTTTCGCACTTTCACAGCTGGGTTGATGACGTCACGCAGGGAAGTTGCCTGAGAAAAAACAGCGGATAACATGGAAAGCGAGTGCAGTCAGAGCTCCGGTTCAGATGTCGATTCGAGCGATATCAGCTGCTTAGATGGAAATATTTTCCGCCAAGAAGATGAAATAGACATAGAGGAGGATGATGACGGGCAAATTAACAGATGTTTGCAGACCAACGGCGGAATTCAGCCCTATCAATTTGAGCCGTACGGCTCCGATTCTGACAGTGACAACCACTCTGACAACGTGGAACTCGACGACAGGATTCGGAGAGGTCGTTTGTTGAATACAGATTGGTATGCAACTTGACTGAAAACCTTATTATCGTCATCTATAAGACCAAATGTCCATATATTTCAAACTGTATTGAATGTAGAACGATTCTGTGATGTAAAGAACGAGCACATCTGTGTTGTTATTGTTGTTACTGACCGAGGCAGCCTTTTCGAAGGGATAAACTCCGGGATTCGGCAGTATGGACAGTAAACTGTTGATAACTCCACTGATATACGTCCGATTTGAATTTTGTTTGTTTTCCCATAATCCCCATGAAATACCAATTTCAGAATTATATAGTTTGATAAAAAAACTTTGGACATTCATGGCGAAAAGTAAGCCGTGGTGAGTGGATCGGCATTCACATTTGCTCAATTTTCGACAAATTACCTCAATTAAATTGAAATCGAATGATATTCCCACAATCTCAAATATCAAGGGATTATGAAAGTATTATTATCACTTCTGTATCTACAGCCATTCACTCCAATTGGTGTTTTTTATTTATTTACTTATCAAACGTATATACATGTATATTCATGAAAGATCATTTTATTATTATTAAATAATATGAAATAGAGACTCATCCAGTCTAACCTGTAGGTGCTCAAGCAACAAATGCCACGCGAGAGCGAGTAGGGCATGTACAGCCGTCTCCCTGCCCGAGGCCTCGCTTGCAGGCTAGGTTCGTTCAGCCGATGTCCGTGATAGATTCTCCTTGTCCGATTTCTTTGCCATCACATTCTGATTGTTCTTAGGTTTGATAGTTGGAATAGCTGTTCTCTTTAGTTTTGGTTTGTACCCGAATTCAACTGCTACGCTGTAGATGTCCTCGAATGATGTCTAATTTCTGTCAAAATGTGCCGAGCAAATTATACGAGTACTGGCTCGGGCCCTCTTTCCACACTCTCGTGTTGCGTACAAATTTCGTCCAATTTGCAGCGATTTTCTCGTCTTTAGGCCACAAATGAATACTAACACCGTCATCTGTAGTAAAACTGCAACCTCCCACTACACAACGTCGCGGCATATTTAACAAATCATGCCCCGATACTCCGAAAATCTCCAGAAATCAGCAGCTACTTACGACTGTGGTATACGGCTTTAACATAGAGAATACAAGACGGCTTCCCTCCGTGACGTCACATCTGGAATTGACAGGAGAGCGATTTTCACCTTTCAAACGGCAATATCTCGCCAACCAGACTGCACAATATTATGAAAAAAATATCATTATTTTCAGAATCGAAAGGACTATTTTTTTATATTTTTGACCTCAGAGCGTTTGGGTTGACCTTTAATCATTCGTAACGTCCCCGGTCGCTATATAGCTGAAATATTGCTGAATGCGACGTTAAATCCAAATTCTCTCTCTCTCCGTAACGTCCCCGTAAATGACTAAGAATTCCGTAACTCAAGGCACTGTTGTAAATAAGGCACCAGGCCTGTATAGCGGTCATTGAATGCCCCTTTCACGCTCGCCTCTCATCAGCTTTCTCGGATCCACTTCTGATAATATCTTGGGCAATGACGCCAGATTTCCTGCTTCCATTGGGCGTTAAATGCCGTAAATATTTTTTTTCTGTTCAGGTCATTTTTTCTTCCACCCCACCCCCTTTCCTGCACCTCAAATAAAACTACCGGTCTCCAATGGGCGATAGATGTTCGTTTTGATTTTCTTTTCCAATGAACTATCCAGATGAAGTTTCATGAACTTTCGACCAAAACTTTTGTCGTGCGAGGCGGTGTCACTGGAACGAACAAACAGTAATGTCTGAAACTTTGACATTTCTTTCTTTTATATCGGGGTTTAAGCCTAGTTGCAAAGGATCATGAGCATATCAAAATGGCGGCCCTGAGGGTCATAAAAATGTTTTTGCAGGGTAGCTAGCATTTTTTATTAATCTTTTCAGTTGACATTCCTGACACGTGATCACCTCTGATACATGGAACTGCAAAAATTAAACATCGATCCGCATATGTCAGTTTGAAGGGATGGTACTATCCATAAGCTTGGGACTGTAAATATTGGATACTCAACGACTATCAGTAGTTTAGTGTCAACGACACTTTGGATCGCCCTGATCGCTTTGCTGTATTTCAAAGATACGTGATCCACTAGTCTCTGAGACAAATGATATTGCGTTGAGTCAATCACAGCTTGTGTAGTCTGATCCATGCGATCTAGGTTAAATGAACAGGAGTAATGTCCTGATTTATTCTTATATATCAGTATGGTTTATCTGTGGAAAAATGTTGCTGGTTTAAAATAACCACTTAGCTCCGAGAACCTTCCCGTCGTGTTTTACGTGGTGAGACGAAGAAAACAAGACCCCACAACCCATAGTAAAATCCACAAAAAAATGACCACCCCCATACCCCCATACAGGCACTTTCCCGTATAGATGCAAATGTGCGAATCAGTCCCATGCGCACAGTGACTTTTTCACACAAAAAAATCACCGCTTAGCTTCGGGGTCACACCCATCGTATTCTACGTGGTGAGGCGTGAAAAACAAGATCCCGCAAACCATATCGCAATGAACATGTGCGAATTGCCCAGTATGGACCCATCCACTGAGCCAGTAGGCCTATGGGCCTATCCAGACCTCCGTGAACGTTTCGAAAAATTTCATCGCTTAGCTCCGAGACCTTTCCCATCGTGTTTTACGTGGTGAGACGAAGAGAACAAAACCCCACGCCCCATAGTAAAATCCGCGAAAAAAATGTTCCGTTTTTTAAATTTTCGGGACAAATCCTCATTTTACATGTCCCAGCTCCCCCACCCTACCTCTCTCAGCAGACCCCGATAAGCCGGAGACCGATATTAGCCCTTTTGGACATGGTTGATAGGAGTTTTTCTCTATTTTAGGAGAAAAGTCCGTGTTCCGCTTTTTATATTTTCGGGACAAATCCTAATTTACATGCACCCACCCATGTCTTGATCGTCCTGGAGGAGCCCTTCACTTCGACACCTCACTCGATCCAATCGGTCCATTAGGGACCCCTCTCGCCCCCAAAATGTCCCGGAGATTGCCAAACATTGCCGGAGAATTTCCCCCGGCTCCCCGCGTATTTGGAACTACTTTCTCTCCGCCGAGGCTTTTTCCCGCGACCGCATCACCGCGGAGGAATACATGCCCCAACGGTCACGTGACCGGAAGTGCCGGAACTATAGTGACCTTGACCTCTACCATCACGTGGTATCCCTGTGACCCCCTCCTCTCCCTTTGCATCATGAGATAGAGTGCACTCAGAGGTCAAAGGTCAATGTGCGCCCATCCGTAATAATGTAGTAATAAAGTCTTGCCAGACACACATTTCTTACAGGCATCAGAGCCTTCATCTGACCCTTCGTGTTTTTTTGTTTTTTTTTTACTTTAGCAACTGATACTCAACAAAGAGGTTTTACTTGATAGCGACTACAGAAATATTTTCTCTCGTAGTAAACTAAAACTTGTGTCTTTATATCCTAATGATGTCATTATAAGTGCTGAAATATATAATTTTTATTTTAATCATTTTCGTTTTCCGAGTTACATTACGTCTTATTTATATAAAATTATCCAAGGAGCCAACACATGGTATAACTTTTCCAAGAAATGATTTTACCCTCCCTACAAATTATTCAAGGTGCCGACATATGGTATAGCTTTTCAAAGAAATGATTATTCTCCCTATGACAAAGCAATCCATTACTATTCTACTACACCTTCCTTTTCTTCCAGTCTTTATCCTAACTATCAATCGATACAAATATGTAGGTCGATACTAGCCAAGCTGCCACGCCGTTAAACTGTGAGGTACGCGTATTGAGAACGCTATCCCCTGCTGATATTAAAGCTATTACTTTCATATCACTATCATGAGACATTGTAGTGAGTGAGTGAGTGAGTGAGTGAATAGGGCTTAACGTCGCTTTCTACATTTTTCAGCTATATCACCAAGGGGAATTGATGTAATGCTGCCATTTTATAGTGCTGTCCCACTGAAATATCATGCCGTATGCAGACATGACACCCCAATCAGTCAAATTATACTGACACCCAGCGAACCAGTCCATGTTCTATCGTCTTAATGCTGAGCGTAAGCGAGGAAGCAACAACTTCCATTGTTCAAGTCTTTGGCCTGGAACCCGATCTGGGATTGAACCCAGTACCTACCGCTTACGAATCCGACGCTCAAAACATTAGGCTACCGCATCGCTTTGTAGCAACTAATAATGACAAATTTGTCGCAATTGCGACAGCTGTAAGGTCGTCAGCTATTTATTGTGACAATTTGACTGTAATAATAACAGGCGACTACATGTATGCCACTAAATAAACAGTATCGATTATGTTGACACTTATTATATTTCAAAACTGAGGAAAGGTAATACAAAAGTATATAATAATTTCTGATTGGAAACACAAGCGGGACATCTTTCCCAATGAGAAACATTTAAAAAAAGGGCATTGTTTTCAAAAATACCACTATTCGAAATACAGGACTTATGTAATGGTATGTCGAAGCAGAATCAACTCTTCTTAATAACGCTGACACGCTAGTCTTATATGTGAGCGGATTTCGCACTGAGTGAACATGTATCGACTATACATAAACCCATTCTTAAGCTGTAATTTGATGGAACTATTATTATTTCTACGATTATTTTTTTACACCGATACTATTAATGAATCAACCCAACCTGGCCTGGGCTTTTTGGGGCCTGTCCGAAATATTCTTCTTACACCTTGAGCTAGGGATCTGGAACTGTTCACACTATACCCTTGGATCAAGCTCTACAAGAAAATGTAAAAAAAAATCCAAGATGGCCATTTGATGTCACAGTAACGGCATCTTCAAAACAGGCATTTCTGGTCGATATTTTAGTCAATTTTTTTTTTTTTTTTTTTGCAACAGCTGCACGAAAAATTAGTAAATACTAGTCTGGTGTGCAATAAAATAAATTTTGCTCAATTTGTCTCCAAGAGATGCAGAAATTTTGATGAAAAACGTCGAAAATATAAAAAATTTTCTCGTACAGCATATGGCCGTCATCTTGAATTTTACCATGATTTTTCTACCCGGCGGTTATACTATTGCTCATGAAAGACATTCGGGCAATAATTTCCTCGAAAAGAGCCAGTGACGTGCATGATGATTGCTATAGCAGACATATTTATGCAGAAGCATTATATAATGGGCTAAAATCCCATACTGATAATTGTATTCTGATTTCGCGATTTATGACGTCGTACTGAAACTTTTATGTACGACCTATGGGGACAACCTGCTTTCTAATGACTGTATCATCTTAGCACTGCTTTTTGCTAGTTTCTACAAACGACACACGAAAATGTACACGTAAATGTCTAACATTGACTCTATATTATATTTCGTTAGCGTATCTCCGACTGATATACAGAAAATGAGAAACAGAACTTTTAAAACGGTTGAGACGAAAACTCGAATACAGGACAAAATAATCAGATGTTACAACAACACCAGATTTCTAGATGCGCTTAGGACAGGCATATTTTAAATTCAATATTTACTATAAATTCATGGTCGCACCATCTTCTATTTCTCCAAACAAAGTTCAGGAACAACATGTTTTTTAAGGGAAATTTGCTAATCAAATTTACTTCTAACCGTCCACATATTCGTCTATCAGGGGCACCAGTCCTCATTGACAAGTGCAATGCGCTGGAGTACCAGATTCTTGAAGCAATGTAACTGGTAGTACTCAGCTTCAGACAACAGCCCATTGAGGGGACGCCTCTCCCTCGGCTGGGTCGCGAACTCATAAGCAGCCCCATTAGGCAGATAATTTAGGATGTGCCGGAAATGTGCCGGTTCCCTGTCACTGAAGTACACGGGTTGTAGAGTACACAGTAACTTGCACGGCTTGCTCTAGCACAAAGTCAGTGGTGTTCTTCAACTTTTCCTTTGGCTCAGCCCCAACCTCCGTGTAGGCTGTTTCCGGAAGACGCCTGACCATCCAAACCTGCTTCCGCATCTTCACCCTCAGAGATGAGGGTTTTATCACCAAAGAGTTATCAGCGTCAACATAAAACACATTATTCAGTTGTGTGGGATGGTCCGTAACACCATAATTACTTGCTGCAGTGGGAGGTGGGAAATGTGTCTACACGTGGAGTGCACTCTCCTTGTTTTGGTTGGTTGCCTAACCTGGGTGTTGAGTGTGCCCTCTCTTTTTCGGTTTAGGTCATCCCGGGCTGTACTTTGAGGTCTGGTGATCTGGCTCAACCTTCACTATCGTACTCGTAAATATACGAAATCTTGAAAGCTTCTTGCCCACCTCCTCCCCAGTGAGTTCGCTTCTCGTCTACCTCCTCCCCAGTGAGTTCACTTGTTCTTCAGAGTGGCAGCTATTATGGAGGCTGTTTAACTCCGAACAAAGATTCCGCATTTGCTACACCTCCAAACGAAACCAGAGTGTTGCTCTATGGCATGTCGGCAAGCAGCGTATGGATGTTGAAATTCAGAGTTGGTGCATATCTTACACACCCAGACAGTGCCTTTTCTGCAATTACCAGAATAAGGACACTAGAAACAGTGTTAACCAGTGTCTAATCAATCATTAATTCAAATCATGTATCATATTCAACTATCATAGTGTTTCGTTTAGGACACCCCTATGTTGCTCAACTGCATGGGCTTGTCCAGTGGTAGTGGAAATCAACAAGATTTTCCTGTCTGCATTTCTTTGTGTTCGAGATTTCCTGTTGTCTTGGGGGATTATGTCATTGGTAACATCGTTGTCATAGCTACTAGGTGATTCAATGTCATCCTCCAAACAGTCTGTGTTTTCATCATGCCCATCAATGTCTATGGCATTTGTACTTTCAGTGGCTGTATCCATAACCGCTTATCCTAAAACAGCTATGGGTTCGACGAGGGGTCTACGCCTTCTGGCATTTTCTCCCGAGTGACCGGTCATGATGCACTACACTGGGTCTCGATTTTGGTGACCTGTCGTTACTCCGCCTTTTGGTGACTTTATAAGATCCATGCCATGGTCTGTGCAATTTGGGGCCCATTCCTTGTACAGTCGGACTCTATCGCCTTCATTGTAACGATTGTGATCTATCCTATGGTGATAATGTTTCTTCATTTTGTCACTAGATAACTTAAGATGGTCCCTAGCCATCTCATGAATCACTTCCATGTGATTTGAAAAGTCTTATGCATATTTCGTTTCTAAATTCTCTTCTGCTTTCTTTTCACGATCGCCTAACAGAATATCTATGGGAAGACTAATTTCCCTACCCAACACCATAGTACAGGGGGTCACGCCTGTTGACTCGTGCACAGAGGACCTATAGGCTATCATGATCAATGCTAAATACTTGTCTGAGTCCCGCGGATGGGATGGAACAAAGGATGAAAGTATATTGTCAATATTCTGGTTCATGCGCTCGACCATTCTGTCTGCTTGCGGTCTCAAGGATGTGGTTCTAGTTTTGGTTGATCATAGCAGAGTACACATCTTTCGAAACAAAGTTCGCCCCTTGGCACCTAAAACAGACATCGCTCTATCCACCAATTTCTCAGCTATAGTCGTTGCTTCCTGATTTGGCATGGTAATCAACTTGGTAAAATAATCACCAGCTACTAGCATGTATCGATTTGCAACTTCAGTGACAGACAAAAGCCACATGACGCTGACTGCCACGCGCTCCATAGCAACTCTAACAAGATATTGCTCCATGTGTGTTTTTGGTTTGTTCTTCGGTCTCTTTCGCGAAGCACAAACATCACATATTCTGTAGTAATGTTCGACGTCCAATCTGAGCTCTGGCCAAGCAAATTTACCCCTGATTTTACCGTGTGTTTTCTTTACATCCAGATGACCAGCAGTTTGGGAACTATGTAGTTCCAATATTAAACTTCTCTCAACGTGTCAGAAGGTACCACCTGCCATCTAATGCAATCCCCCTGATCATTTTCCCAACGCATATGTAGTACACCATTTTTCCTGAACAGTGAACTTTCACTGGAGCACCTAGAACTTATCGTTCTATGTTCTCCTTGAAGTTTATCAATCTCTCCAAGGGAGATAACTCTATTTATTTTTTCTGGGCCTGTTTCGTCCAGAATTGCTGTCCATTCCTAGGCTTTTTCCTACTAACTCTGGTAGATTTTCACAATTATCTGGACAATACTTCTTCTGACTTCGCTTTTGATCCTTTTCTTCAACACTTTTACAATAGCCACACTCAAAGCCGTAGTATGGTCTTCGAGATAGAGCAACGGCCTTACAGACTAGTCTTTTGTGTTAAATGCTGTCATTTTCATCTGACGACGATACAGCTCACCAATCTCCAGTGTACGAGTTGTCACAGCGAAACAGCTCACCAATTACCAATATACGAGTTGTCAGAGTATTTCCATCATAGCTCTCTAGATTTGTATCTATACCGCTTATGCCGGTGCTAGGGGCCGTGTGGTCATATCATCCAAGTTGTCACATGAACAGGTACAATAAAAGCGTACCTGAGATACAACACATATCAAGAATCGTTAGATTCTTGTTATGTGCGTTAGAATAGGTTAACCGAAAGACTATACAGTGAAGTCATGTGGCTCTGTCAGTATGTCGGCACCTCTTCCCACTTTCCTTATATGTGTTGTAATTGGAATGAAGGCGTCCGTGTCAATATTCTGTCTTTATGTCATACGTGGAGAGCATCTCCAACCAACGGGCTATCTGCTTCTAAAGACTTTTGAAGTACAACAGCCACCGTAAAGCACTCTGGTCAGATCTTACTACAAATGGTCTGCCATATAAGTACCGGTAGAATTGTTTGACAGATAATACTACGGCAAGTAACTCTCGTCTAGTCTTATCGTTCAGCCTTGGAGAGGGATTTGCTATAATAGATAACCACCCTTTCATCTCCATCTTGGACATGTTACAAAACTGTCCATACTACAACATTACTGGCACCGGTGTCAATAACGAATGCTGCATTGGTGGTGCGGTAGGCTAATAATGGCGCTGAAGTAAGTGCTACTTCCAAACGCTTAAAGTCTTGATCGCATTATTCCAAACATATGGGCGACCAGTTTCAGTCAACTGGTTAAGGGGCCGGTCTATATTAGCAGAGGACTCGATGTAGCGTCTGTAATTTGAGCATAAACCAAGATAGCTTCTCATCTTTTTCGCGTTTCTATGTACCCGCCATTCCTAGACAGTTGTTATTTTTCCAGATCAGTGGCCACACCCTGGCCACCCACAATATGTCCCAAATATTCCGCCTGCCTCTGAAACAAACTATATTTTTCAGGACTCAATTTCAAATTCGCTTCCTCCAAGCGTTGGACTAACATTCTTCATTGCTTCTACTAAACTTCTCCAAAAAGTAAAATATCATCTATGTACAAACTGCAGGTGTTCAACGAGAGACCATGAAAACACGCTCCATCAATCGCTCAAATGTGGCCGGGCTATTGGAAAGTCCCAGTTTACACTGAAATCCGGCGCTATCTGTAAAGAAAGCCGAATTAAGCTTGGGTTTCTCCGCTATCCCCACGTGCCAAAATCGACTTTTTAAGTCGAGGCTACAGAACCACATAGCTCCTGACAAACATCATCTATTCTTGGTAAGGGGTGGGAATCTTTTATTGTCAAATCATTAAGGATTCTGTAATCCAAACAAACCCTCACATCACCTGATTTCTTCATCACCAGAATGATCTGTAAATCCCATAGGCTGAAGGAAGGCTGTAATCCTCTCGTCAACATTACCTGGATTTCTTTTTCGGCTTCTGCTTTCTTCCATGGTTCTGTTTCACTGGTCTGTCATTGCCAGTATTTTCCCAATGCTCCACAAGTGTGGTATAGCCCATGCCCTTACTATTTCCAGAAAATGTCCCGTGAAACTTGTTCCCCACAGCTGCGAACTCAGTTTTCTGAGTTACACCTAAGTGTTCTGAACTTTCTTTAAATAGGTCTATCAAGTGATCTGAGACCGGGGATATATTGTCTCTACAAAGGTTAATTTTGTGACTGCCATAGCCATCAGCCTCATGACATATATCACCTAGTTTTTCTTCGATAGGCCTACATGTGGCCGATATGGTATTCGGATATATGGTTAAGCAACTATCTCCAGGGTTACTGATTTTTAATGGAATCATCCTATAGAAGGATCTATCAAAGATTTAACTACTAATAACCCGCTCTTTTGCAGAAACTTATCTGCAGTTTCGATCAAACAGTGGCCAATACCTCACATCACATCAAGTGGCCTTACTGGCACTATCACTTCAGTCACAGGTGGCACTACATTGGTTCCACTAACCACTATTTTGCAGCAAGTTGCCATTTTAGCTTCATATGCTGGTAACAGAGTATTGTCTCACCCTTTACTATAATCTGCCCTGTACCTAACTGAGCATCACAGTTATTGTTTTCTTAAGAAATACAAACCAAGGATTCCCTGGTTTTCTATATCAGCTAAAGAGAAGGCGTGTTCAATGTCAAACTTCCCCAAGCGCAGAATGCGGCTATTTCGCAAGTAGCGGTTAAAAACACTACCATGATCAGAGAGAATAACTGGGCAGTTTGAGGATGGCATGCCTTCAAGAAATGTCTTGTCCAATATGCTAATACAATCACCAATGTCCACTAACATAGCAACAGGTATATTATGTATATTCACCGCAACAAACAGATCCACATGATCAGGTGAGAAGGTGCTGTCATGTTGAGCTCTGCTGTTTCAGCCTTGTCCGAGCCCCTGGACATGGTTGGGAACAATGTCTACGATCCTGTCTTTTATTCTGAGAATAATTCCGTCGCTCATTCAGCGAATAATTTTGTCGGTCATTTGGTGAATAATTCTGCACCTGGTTATTCCTTTGTTGGCCTTCAAGATACTCCACATTATTTAATAGCCTCCTCACTTTTTCTGTATCATCTTTCAAATTTTTCGCACCAGATTCTGATTTCATTTCAGGCCCGACCTGTTCCATGCTACGTACTGATCGACCCCTATGCCGAGAAGGCCAATCGATGGGTTCCAACTTAAATACCAGTTTCAGCACCAATAATGGTCTGTTGCAATGGCGCCAATAATGCATCTACTAGTCTCAATGTATGCCTGTAGAGTAAACTTTTTAATTACTTGAACCATTTTAGGAATAGTTTCATTCTTACACTTGACTTTACTCTGCAGTTGTGCTCTGAACATACCAGACCTATTCACAGCATCAAAGCGCTTGTTCAGTGTTTCAACCAAACAATCGAGATCTCTCCTGTCTTTAGAACTCAATTCGAGCAGGATTGTTCGTGCGCCCCCTTGAAGCTTCTGGCCAAGCACATAGCTTTTGTCCGACGATCTCATCTATTGATGTCAGAGAAAAGTTCAAACTGATCAAGGAAATCCTCCAGTTCTTCACCACCATCGCACGGCTGAGGTCCCAGACGTGGCATTTCGTTCTTAGAATATTCACCAATCACTCCAGACAGTGAATGGTGTTTTAGAGGGTAACTGTGTTACGACCCGTTCTGAAACAGGAGCAGTAAACGTGTGCTTTACTGGAATGGGTGTCCGGGTTGTGGGAACTTAGGCTGTACTTGAAAGAAAATTGTTTTCTAACGGAAAACTTTATGTTACATCATTCTTTCGTTTATTTTCGGGCACTCCATTTGACAATGACCTAAGTGAAATGATGTGATCACCACACGGAGAGCTACACCTCTACACCGAGAAATCGGTGGCTGTCCCCACATAAGCTTAGGCTTGAGGATTGATATTAAATGGTGACCCTTACTGACTTGAATCAACATGTGTTGTTGTATTAGATTTATCCTGACTTCTATCCTGTCTGCCACTGACTTGGCTAATGACAGGAGAAAAGTCAGTCGTTCTTCTCTGTCCGTCAATTTGTCGGATATTTAGGCCATTTTCAGTTTGAATTCTCGTTTTCTGCTACAGCGTATGCATGTTTGCAAAGTTGTCACTTCACACATTGCCTATGTAATTTTGCATACCATGCATTGTTTGAAATAAGGCTTTGGTTTGAATATTCTGCTCTCTCAGTACATTTTTTTAATTGAATCATCTGCTGACTTATATCAACAAGTACATTTCTTTCCTTATGTTTAGCTCCAATATATGTATCTGGAGTTACAGTTACATCGTCCAAATGTGAAGCATAGACTCTACCGCTATTAGTGTGGGGCCAATTGTAGCAAAATATGCCCGAGTAGTTTTGGCGTGTAAATTGTTGGCACCATGTGAATTCTTATTTGTTATGATGTTGTGAAATAGAAAAAGTTTGGTGCCAGGT
>JAVTVY010005602.1:0-42309 GCA_036873755.1 Hanleya hanleyi | reverse complement strand
GGGCATACAGGCCTCTGACCTTGGAAATGTGGGTCAGATGGAAGCCCGAAGTGGAAAACTGGTACTGAATGTGAAGTCGACTGATACCATGCGTCAGATTTAAGACCCAACTCCGAAACCGAATAACCATGGGCCGGTTGAGGTTGACCTATACTCTGATGAGGTTATACATTACAAAAATATTTTTTTTGAAACAAGAGCCCAAGGGGCTTCTAAGATTGGAGCACCCATAGAATCCCCTGTGGTAGTGCCATAACTGACCAACCGGGTGGAATACCCACCTTTTGAGCTTATCATTTTCAGGAAGGGGAAACCGACACCACCACTAACACCGACGATGACATCCTCTTTCCCTCTCTCCCAATATCTCCCCTTAATTCATAAGGCCAGATCAAAATGTTCTCATTATGGCTACAATTGGGCAAATGATAAGAGAATGAAATTTTGATCCAAATTTTCTCACTACCATATGATCGTTTCCTAAAATGGAAACCTTGATTTTCCCAAATGCAAATGTTTCCTGAATTGGAGTCATTCAAAAAGTTGGTGGGGGCGGTTACGACAGAAGTACCATAAAAGTTTCTTCCTGCTTTCTTCGATATTAGTCGTGACCAGTTGAAGTTTCATGTCAAGTGCCTTTTTCCCAGTGTATTGTTCTATCTGATTTAGTGTTAACTCCAGTATTGATCAGCACAGTCTCCATTATTAATTTGATATCCGCCTCTTTTTTTTTTCGGAAAAACAAGAACATCAACTAGTGCAGAAAACTGCCGCATTTGGCACCTACAACTTAAGCTATGCATTTAAGCAATAATTTAAGCATCAATGAAATGACCTTCATCTTGCAGAGGTGTTAGAAGTTGACTTTGACTTAAACTGACGAAAAGATGGTTTCATCTGAACATCAATATTTGAGGAAGAATTTCTTTTTGCCTCTTTGAAAGGTGGAAATTGTAAAAAAGTTCACCTTAAAATCTGAAATGCACCAATGCGTGCAAAATGAAGGGTAAATCAGAGATATATTGCAACATTGGAGCATATATCAACTACCCAGAAGTTCATATGACAAAGTACAGAGTAGGTTACACCTCACTGCCCATCCCGTTTGAGACCTATATTGGGACACCCCCATTACTGAATCTGTGTAGCAGTTTTACTCACCGTTATCATCCTCAGATCCAGCGGCTTCGGAACCTGTAAAAGATTTAAACTTGAGTAATCAGATTGTCACAATGACATGTACATCTTTAATGTACATCTGTACAATTTGAATGCCTTATTATTCAATCCATTCCAATTTTTTACTGAAAGTGTATTTGAAAAATAACTCTTGCGCTATCCATATCAAGGAGGTCAAAGGTAAGGCCACACCCCCCCTCTCTCCCTATACGTCAGAATTCTGTGAAAAATAATTGAAACATGATAATACGAAGCTGCGCATCTGAAAACCCCTCGGCTCTGGGCGCCAGCCATTCATAATGTATTCAATTTGAAGCAAGACTTCGGGAACACCAAGCAGTCAAGTGACAAATATACAGATTATGAAAAAATTTGCCATTAGAAATGGCCTCTAAGGTTTATAAATCAGTCATCCAATCAATAAATAAATGTGATAGTATACTAACATGATATAGAAATAATATGCAAACTTAACATAGGAATTAGTGAATTTTGTTAGACAAGGGGCATAACTTTGCAAAATACTTTCTGACACGACTCATTTTCGATAGGCATCTAGTGTCATTTTCAAAACAGATTTGCAGGCATTCTTCGCATTGTGTAAGAGAATAAATCAATAAATCAGTCATCCAATCAATAAATAAATGTGATAGTATACAAACATGATATAAAAATTATATGCAAACTTAACATAGGAATTAGTGGATTTTATTAGACAAGGGGCATAACTCTGCAAAATACTTTCTGACACGACTCATTTTTGATAGGCATCTAGTTCAGGTCAAGAGAAACAACTGTATCACGTTAGGATGTTGTATATGGAACGGTTCTGAAATTATCAGAATAACAAATCATAAATGGATTTTTATTTGTAAAAAGGGGCATAACTCTGCAAAATGTTGTCCGAGATGACTCATTTTCGATAGGCTTCTGATTTACGTGAAGATAAATAGAGGTAACAAGTTTGGTTGCCATGTATGAAACGGTTCTGTAGATATCGCGGTAACGGATTTTATTAGACAAGGGGCATAACTCTGCAAAATACTTTCTGACACGACTCATTTTCGATAGGCATCTAGTTCAGGTCAAGAGAAACAACTGTATCACGTTAGGATGTTGTATATGGAACGGTTCTGAAATTATCAGAATAACAAATCATAAATGGATTTTTATTTGTAAAAAGGGGCATAACTCTGCAAAATATTGTCCGAGATGACTCATTTTCGATAGGCTTCTGATTTACATGAAGATAAATACAGGTAACAAGTTTGGTTGCCATGCATGAAACGGTTCTGTAAATAACGCGGTAACGGACGGACGGACGTACGGACGGACGGACGGACGTACGGACGGACGGACGGACGTACGGACAGCCGTACATGATGACGACAATACCCCTAGGCCAAAGTATGCTGCACAACTACGAGGTACTGGCCACATTCCATGCAAGTTTCAATCCTGTCCATCAAATATTAACCGAGATATTGCGCGGACAAGAAACTCGGACGGACAGATGGATGGATGGACGGACAAAGCGATCACTATATGCCCCCCCCCCTCTAATGAGGGGGGCATAATGAGTTGGAACATGCTGACAAACGGATTATCGACTCGCACCGGAAATAATTGGGGCTAACCCAAGCATTCCAGGACAGACTGGTTGACTCGGTCACATACTAGGCAGTCATGACCTAGATTGCAAAAATGGAGCATGAGGGCATACAGGCCTCTGACCTTGCAAATGTGGGTCAGCTGGAAGCCGGAAGTGGAAAACTGGTACTGAATGTGAAGTCGACTGACACCATGTGTCAGATTTAAGACCCGACTCCGAAACCGAATAATCATGGGCCGGTTGAGGTTGACCTACACTCTGATCGAGGTTATACATTACAAAAATATTTTTTTGAAACACGAGCCCAAGGGGCTTCTAAGATTGGAGCACCCATAGAATCCCCTGTGGTAGTGCCATAACTGACCCACCGTGTGGAATACCCACCTTTTGGGCTTATCATTTTCAGGAAGGGGAAACCGACACCACCACTAACACCGACGATGACATCCTCTTTCTCTCTCTCCCAATATCTCCCCTTAATTCATAAGGCCAGATCAAAATGTTCTCATTATGGCTACAATTGGGCAAATGATAAGAGAATGAAACTTTGATCCAAATTTTCTCACTACCATTATATGCCATATGATCGTTTCCTAAAATGGAAACCTTGATTTTCCCAAATGCAAATGTTTCCTGAATTGGAGTCATTCAAAAAGTTGGTGGGGGCGGTTACGACAGAAGTACCATAAAAGTTTCTTCCTGCTTTCTTCGATATTAGTCGTGATCAGTTGAAGTTTCATGTCAAGTGCCTTTTTCCCAGTGTATTGTTCTATCTGATTTAGTGTTAACTCCAGTATTGATCAGCACAGTCTCCATTATTAATTTGATATCCGCCTCTCTTTTTTTCGGAAAAACAAGAACATCAACTAGTGCAGAAAACTGCCGCATTTGGCACCTACAACTTAAGCTATGCATTTAAGCAATAACTTACACATCAATGAAATGACCTTTATCTTGCAGAGGTGTTAGAAGTTGACTTTGACTTAAACTGACGAAAAGATGGTTTCATCTGAACATCAATATTTGAGGAAGAATTTCTTTTTGCCTCTTTGAAAGGTGGAAATTGTGAAAAAGTTCACCTTAAAATCTGAAATGCACCAATGCGTGCAAAATGAAGGGTAAATCAGAGATATATTGCAACATTGGAGCATATATCAACTACCCAGAAGTTCATATGACAAAGTACAGAGTAGGTTACACCTCACTGCCCATCCCGTTTGAGACCTATATTGGGACACCCCCATTACTGAATCTGTGTAGCAGTTTTACTCACCGTTATCATCCTCAGATCCAGCTGTAAAAGATTTAAACTCGAGTAATCAGATTGTCACAATGACATGTACATGACATGTTCTGGCCTTTACAATGGAAATCCAAGATGGCTGCCTGGTCAGTGGTGGCCATATTGGACTTTCGAATGAAATCACAAAAGGTATCTTGCACAACTAGACCCCAAGGGGAACCTGTGTACCAAATTTGAGAAAGATCCATGCAGTACTTCCAGGGAAATCACGAGAACAAAGTTTCATAGGGAAATCCAAGATGGCCACCTGATGACCATATTGGATTTTCGAATCAGACCACAAAAGGTATCTTGCACAAATAGACCCCAAGGGGAACCTGAATAACTCTTGCGCTATCCATATCAAGGAGGTCAAAGGTAAGGCCACACCCCCCCCCCCCTCTCTCCCTATACGTCAGAATTCTGTGAAAAATAATTGAAACATGATAATACGAAGCTGGGCATCTGAAAACCCCTCGGCTCTGGGCGCCAGCCATTCATAATGTATTCAATTTGAAGCAAGACTTCAGGAACACCAAAGAGTCAAGTGACAAATATACAGATTATGAAAAAATTTGCCATTAGAAATGGCCTCTAAGGTTTATGTCCAATCAGAGAAGTCGGTATTCATTACATAAGTCTGTTGATGCATCGATGATGTATACCAAATTTTGTCATAGAGCATTTGAAAATTATCAGAGATAGAGATCATTAATGATTTCGCATAAATTAAAGATGGCCGCCCATCCTTCCCACCACTCAGAGAAACTGATGTGGTTATTCATTGCAAGTATCTTGATACATGGATGCTGTATACCAAGTTTCATATAGAACACTGAAATGGTATCAAAGATATACATCATCAAAGATTTTGCATAAATTAAAGATGGCCACCAAGGTTTCCACCGAATCAGGGAAAGTGGTTTGGTCATTCCTTTGAAGTTTCTTGATGCATCGATGATCTATACCAAGTTCACACACAGAACAGTGAAATGGTACCTAAGATACACAAGATTAATGATTTCGCATAAATTAAATATGGCCGCCAAAGTTTCCAACCAATCAGGTCCAGATTCAATAGGGTTCTGGGTCATGAGCATATGGATGTGCAGTGCAAGTTTGGTGTGCCTAGGGTAAGTCGTTCTAAAGATATCTTGGTAACGAGAAAGCTGTGATGGTTTCGCATAAATTAAAGATGGCCGCCAAAGTTTCCAACCAATCAGGTCCAGATTCAATAGGGTTCTGCGTCACGCGCATACGGATGTGCACTGCAAGTTTGGTGTGCCTAGCAGGGGTTTTTTTAGACAGTTTTTCATCGTGGTATTCCCGATGAAAACGAATTTGAATTGAGTTTTTGCGTTTTTTTCAAAATTGAGTTTTGAGCTAGAAATTCAGTTTTCTGAGTTTTCGGGAAGTGCGCGCCGTAGGCGCGGGAAAAAATTGAGTTTTTTTCATAAAAGATTGAGTTTATGTAAGACCGGGGCGAACGGAAATGCCCCGATCACGGGAAAGTTTGATCGCGACCGAAAGTTTACAATGTACAAGGTTGTTGTTGTTGTTTGTGTCACCTCCGTCTCTATGCCAATGAAAGTCCGTGAGAGCCCACTCTTCATGTCATCTCTGCCACTTCCCGGGTTTCCATATGTTTGTTTTAGCTGCAGACACCGCGTCTCGTCAATGGGATATCCAGTGAAAATGAAACACACTCAGGAAGCTATTGCAGAGATTATTTTTCTGTTCGTTGACTGTCGTAACATTTTTTTTTTAACAGAGTTGTCTCCCATCATATGACAACATTCGCTGTCGAGTACCGCCAGATATCTGTGGCAATGAACTGCTAGTTTTTCGATGAAGGGTTCCCGACAATGATTTCAGCGCCATTTTTTTTTATCTCAACACGTGGTTCCGCTTTACCAAAGTAAGCGAGAAAATCTCAACACGAACACAAATGAAACATATTTGCCGTTCGCTGAAATTTTTTCAACTTCTTTGATCTGTTGGAACTCTATTTGAACCCGTATAATACCTGCCTCACGTCGACGCGAAGTGCCTGTGTTTTGTGGTGGAAAACCGGCAACATTCAAACCTCTGCCCTTGTTACGGTAAATTGAGAATTTATCGTTTAAGACTTCCAAACTAACGAATAAATTATTGTAATACACGAATGCTTGGGAGGAATTTGTTAAAATCGTTCATCATGCTTTATTTAAGTTGTTGTTTTCTTAATTAGTTACATAATTTGGTTTTTACCTTTCTCCACCAAGCACGACAGTTTCAATAATTTCGCCAATTTAATACAAGAATCTATTTTTTCAAGATAAAAATTCATGATCTATTTGGGTTTGAAATTGAACTGTGGGGCCATCATCTATTTCCAACCTCAACTTTGTTTGGCCCAGATTTCGTAAATTCCAGAGAGCAGCTGCCTATGCAGTTTTCACCAATCTTTCAAAATTTTGTGAAATTTTGATTCAGATAATTAGGACATCCAAATAGCTAAACGATGACAAGATTAGTCCAAAAACTTGCGGTGTTGGGTGTCAGTTTCATCTAATTCAACCTACAACCAAATTGATTGCATAAGTGTCATTCCAGTGCAAAACTACATTGATGCCATTAGTGGCATCCAATTGGAAAATTTAAGAAAAACAAGCCAAGAATGACATGCCAAGCTTTGACACAACTTTTTTTTACATTCTACGATTAAAACAAAATAAAAATTGAGTTTTATCATTTTTTTGATGAAAAAGGCAAAAAAATTGAGTTTCATCATTTTTTAGATGAAAAACCCCCAAAATTGAGTTTAGTGATATTAATATGCGCGCCAACGGCGCGCAAAAAATTTGAGTTTTACAATATTTGAAATTGAGTAGATGAAAAAATTTTGTCTAAAAAAACCCCTGGCCTAGGGTACGTCGTTCTGAAGATATCTTGGTAACGAGAAAGGTGTGACGGACGAACGGACAGACGGACGGACAGACAGACGGACAGGCGTACATGACGACGACAATACCCTTCGGCCAAATTTTGGCCGAGGGGTAAAAACCTGCCAGTGTACATCAACCAGTAACTACACATCATTCACTTAAGTTTTTAATTTGTCCAGCAAATAGTAACCGAGATATCGTCCAGACACAAAATTACTGACCGATGGGATAAAGGGCCATAACTCTGTGGAAAATCGTCGAAATGCATAAAAAACCTGACAGTGCATATCTGCAAGACATCTTCCATGTAAGCTATCAGTTACTGTCTACATTGAGCAATCATGCACTGCATAAGATGTAGTTTTAGAACTCATGTACGTTAACAACAAGAGCCATCAGAAATATTACTGTATCCCTCCCACCCCAGTGTCAGTGAACTGGGAAGGAGGAAAACAGCTGCATTTCTGTGTGTAGGAAATCAGTGATGTGCAATACAACACATCAAAGGACATGCGCGTATCCAGACTATTCCTATAATATACACCAAGTTCCATGGGAACCGCATCAAAAGTTGTAGGAGGAGCTGTTGATTTGTCAAGATATCATTTAATCTACAGTATTTTGAACTGTAAAGGGCAATAACTCAGTTTGGAAAATCCTCTGCCAACGAAAAGAGCACATGTGCATCTCTTGACTGTGCTGATAATATTCACCAAGTATTATGTGAACCATATCGAAAGTGTAGGAGAAGATACGTTGACAAGATGATATCATTTAATCCACAGTACTTTGAACTGTAAAGTAACATTTGAACATTAAGGAAAAATCCTTCGTCAACAGGAAGAGCACATGCGCATCTCCAGACCTCCTTGATCTGATCCCAAAATTAATTGCCTATATGTAGGACAGTTGCTGATTTAACCTTTGAATAATATCAGCCTGAATTGAATCATGACCTGAAGACAAACACAGGAAAGAAGCAATCAGAGATTGCTCAACTGTATGCCCCCCCATTCTGCTTTAATCGGATACTGCCCCGCCATTGTTCTGTTCTGTATTGGTCGGTGGAGGCCTTCATGATTATGAAAATTCTATTTGAGTCAATTTTTTTGCCATGCCTCGCATAATACATATTCAAAGTATCGACCAACAAGTGCTAATACAATGTTTTGATGCAAGATGGTCGCCGGGGCTTTCGTCAAATCCGAAAATGAGACCTACATTCCTTGGGAGTATATTGTAGTGACATTATGAAGCGATAAGTGAACTTTGAATTTTGCACCCAATTAACTCTTTTTGGGGCAATTTCATACTTCAGGACCTATGTGGTCTGCTTTGGAATGTAGAATGACATATTATAGCCATTTTGCCGGTCCAAATCAGTTATGGACTGAGATCCAGCCTGGACAAATAAATATATCCCATTCACTCAGGTTTGATAAACAAAGGATCACAACTCTTGAAAATATAAGCGAAATGCGGAGAAACTTCACGCTGTACAACTACAGGGCACTGACCACATATCCTGCAAATTTCTTAATTGTCCATACAATATTAACCGAGATCCAGCCTGGAACCCTAGTCACAAAGATTTGAAGAGAAAAAGGACCATAACTCTTGAAAATATATGCGAAAGGTGGAGAAACTTCACAACTGCACTGACCACATATCCTGAAAATTTCATAATTGTCCATACAATATTAACCGAGATCCCGCCCGGACAAGTCCCAATTCACAAAGATTTGAAGAAACATGAGGCACCAGAGGTGCTACAACTCCTCAGCCCCTTGACAGTCTAGACCAAGATGTTTTTATGAGTGTATAAGTTTGGATGAATAGCAGTGAGTTATGGCATGCGAAATGCAAACCCAAGCCACAACTGGGACAGATGTACGGATGGATAAACTGACACACGGACGGACAATCGGAATCCAGTATACCCCCAACTACTAGGTATCCACATATCTGCAGGGAAATCGACCATAGAGGTCCATGTCCTCCGCTAGCAGCACCAGTTATAGTGGATTACTGGCACTGCTGCTTAATGATATCTCATATCAGTGATGAAGAGTATGATTTGAAAATGGAGATATAGCTGATGAGCTTAACATAATCTAATATTAGGGAGTTCAGCTCAGGGGCTAAATGATGTACGAATTTAATGAAAAACACAATTTCACTGTCCTGCAACTTTGCGTGAATTTACGTGCTAAACATCCGTAAAATGAATTGTTTTTATCAGACAGTGTCCTACAATAAATATTCTTTAAACTCCTTGTGGTTTTTATTAATTTCTCTTTGCTATTTCATCGTACATGTTAAACATTTCATGTCCAAATTCGGCCAGAGACTGTACCAGCGAAAGACGGACGTCGCCATATTTATCAAAACAGTCGAAACTCCGACGTTCGTCATCAGGGAGCCAATGGAAAAATGTCTTTCAAACGAACATGGTTTTAAAACGAGAATCTCGTAGATTGTCGTGATATGCGTGGTTTCAAAAATTTCCCCACGGGAAGGACTTACCAGGTCAATTTTCTTCGTTGGTGGCCGGCCGACGGACGACCATGGAGGCCGCAGCTAGTCTCACGCGTACAGTCGGAAAGCTGAATGTATCCTGCGCCTTTTGAACTGGAAGATTTTGATAAATTTAAGCCAGCTATTCCACGAAATGTCTCTGGAAAAAACAGTCCCCTCCACTTCCGAAGTTGCCGCCATTTTGTGACGCTTTCCTATGAACCCGATTCCTATCACCTCCCCTTTACCTCACTTCCTGAATTCGTTGGGAGTATGAAAACACATTGGTGGTTTGCCAACCCTGTTCCCGCTGACTCAAGGCGCTGTCTCCCGCTGACTCAAGGGAGATAATTGAGTAGTAGCTTTTGCCATCAGATTTACTGTCTTCAGTTTTCCAGCTGTATTGACCATATACGTGTTATGATCTTTGAAAAATAATTATAATATCGTTCTCTCAACAGAATATTCTTACAGTTATTGTGATAATTAATTTCTTCATTATTTATTTAAATTAAGTTACTTATTTTTTCCATATGCAAAATCTTCATTTTTCTTATTATTTTTTTAATTTTTTTTTTAACAAAACTATTTTAATACAGGGAATAGGTGTGTTCAGGTTTTAGATAATATGGAAAGTTCTTGTATACATTTTGAATTCATCTTTCTAGAGTATTTGAAAAGATAATTACTTTTTTTTTACCACACCCCACCCCCCCCCCCCCCATCCCCACCCGGCATGGGGCATATACAGCTTTTAATCTAGGTGGCAGCCATCTTGTTTTTTTTATCGCAACTTTCATTTCTTCTTCTGATACTTTGCCAGATATCTCAAATATTTCAAATTTGGGTAGCTGAAGACATATGGTGGTGGTCATTTGCTGTTTTGATTCCCCTAAATGTCCATTTGATCTGAATTCAGAATATCTGTAATATGCAAATTTATGCAAATGAGCGGATTATCTTCATTCCGAGAGAAAAATAAATATATTTTTTGGAATCGGCATAAAAAATTGACTTGAAGTGTGTCGTTTTGGTGAAATTATATGAAAAATGGTCAATATTGTTACATTTTTGTCTCTATTTTGCGATTTTGTCCCCTTTTTCAGTGCCATGGGTCCAATGTAGGAGTATATGGTCAGAGTTCCGAAAGAATGTCCTTTATAGGGATCTTCAAATGACACGAGCTTCGCTAATACTTGATCGATTTCAATTTCGTAAACTGAGATATATTCCTCTCAGAACTAAATTTGATAAAAACTTGATTGTCTGGATGATAATGTAAAATAAAATTTGAGCTGAACTCCCTACTAATATAGCGGATGGCACCCATATTTGATTATGCACATCCATAAAACATAATACTAACTGTCCTCTCATCAATGTCCATGCACTCTCCAAGTTTGAAGTAGATTGGTTGAATCGTTCTAGAGTTATTGTCCAGACAAGATATAAATGCTGAAAATCTAAGATGACTGATGGTGGCCATCTTGGATTACACAGGTAACTGAAAAGCAATGCCAACTATCCTCTCAGCGAAGTCGAGCCAAACTGCAAGTTTGAAGTCGATCAGTTGAATTATTCTAGAGTTGTTGTCCAGACAAGATGCAACTGCTTAAAATGCAACATAATCCAATATCCCTGGTCGATGGCAGCCACAAGGGATTATGCTCGCTCATGAAACACAATCCTAACCGGGATCTCACCAAGGTCAAGGGACTCCCCAAGTTTGAAGTAGATCAGTTGAATCGTACTCCAGCTATTGTCCGGAAAAGATCAAACTAAAATCCAATGAAATCCAATATGGCTGATGGTGGCCATATTGGATGAAGCATGTCCTTGAAAAACAATCCTAATCCGGCCTCCTCTCAACAATGTCAAGGCACTCCCCAGGTATGAAGTAGATCGGTTGAATCGTTCTCGAGTTATTGTCCGGACAAGATCCAACTGCTTATAATCCAATATGGGTGACGGCGGCCATATTAGATTATGCACATTGCAGAAAAACAATCCCAACAGTCCTCTCACCAATGTCAAGACACACCCCAAGTTTGAAGTTGATTGGTTAAATCGCTCACGAGTTATTGTCCAGACAAGAAAATCAAAGATCCAAACTGCTTATAATCCAATATGGCTGACAGCGGCCATATTGGATTATGCACATCGCTGAAAAACAATCCCATCTGTCCTCTCATCGATGTCAAGGCACACCCCAAGTTTGAAGTTGATCGGTTGAATCGTTCACGAGTTATTGTCCGGACAAGAAAATGTAAGATCCAACTGCTTATAATCCAATATGCCCGATGGCAGCCATATTAGATTACGCACATTGCTGAAAAATAATCCCAACCGTCCTCTCACCAATGTCAAGGCACACCCCAAGTTTGAAGTTGATTGGTTGAATCATTCACGAGTTATTGTCCGGACAAGAAAATGTAAGATCCAACTGCTTATAATCCAAAATGGCTGACAGCGGCCATAATGGATTATGCACATTGCTGAAAAACAATTCCAACCGTCCTCTCACCAATGTCAAGCCAAACTGCAAGTTTAAAGTCGATCAGTTGAATTATTCTATAGTTGTTGTCCAGACAAGATGCAACTGCTTAAAATGCAACATAATCCAATATCCCTGGTTGATGGCAGCCAAATTGGATTATGCTCGTTCAGGAAACACAATCCTAACCGGGATCTCACCAAGGTCAAGGGACTCCCCAAGTTTGAAGTAGATCAGTTGAATCGTACTCCAGCTATTGTCCGGACAAGATCAAACTAAAATCCAATGAAATCCAGTATGGCTGATGGTGGCCATATTGGATTACGCATGTGACGTCTTTAAAAAACAATCCTAATCCTCCTCTCAACAATATCAAGGCAGTCCCCATGTATGAAGTAGATCGGTTGAATCGTTCTCGAGTTATTGTCCGGACAAGATCCAACTGCTTATAATCCAATATGGGTGACGGCGGCCATATTAGATTACGCACATTGCTGAAAAACAATCCCAACAGTCCTCTCACCAATGTCAAGTCACACCCCAAGTTTGAAGTTCATCGGTTAAATCGTTCACGAGTTATTGTCCAGATAAGAAAATGTAAGATCCAACTGCTTATAATCCAAAATGGCTGACAGCGGCCATAATGGATTATGCACATTGCTGAAAAACAATCCCAACCGTCCTCTCACCAATGTCAAGCCAAACTGCAAGTTTAAAGTCGATCAGTTGAATTATTCTATAGTTGTTGTCCAGACAAGATGCAACTGCTTAAAATGCAAGATAATCCAATATCCCTGGTTGATGGCAGCCAAATTGGATTATGCTCGTTCATGAAACACAATCCTAACCGGGATCTCACCAAGGTCAAGGGACTCCCCAAGTTTGAAGTAGATCAGTTGAATCGTACTCCAGCTATTGTCCGGACAAGATCAAACTAAAATCCAATGAAATCCAGTATGGCTGATGGTGGCCATATTGGATTACGCATGTGACGTCTTTAAAAAACAATCCTAATCCTCCTCTCAACAATGTCAAGGCAGTCCCCAGGTATGAAGTAGATCGGTTGAATCGTTCTCGAGTTATTGTCCGGACAAGATCCAACTGCTTATAATCCAATATGGTTGACGGCGGCCATATTAGAATACGCACATTGCTGAAAAACAATCCCAACAGTCCTCTCACCAATGTCAAGGCACACCCCAAGTTTGAAGTTCATCGGTTAAATCGTTCACGAGTTATTGTCCGGATAAGAAAATCTAAGATCCAAACTGCTTATAATCCAATATGGCTGACAGCGGCCATATTGGATTATGCACATCGCTGAAAAACAATCCCATCTGTCCTCTCATCGATGTCAAGGCACTCCCCAAGTTTGAAGTATATCAGTTGAATCGTACTCCAGTTATTGTCCGGACAAGATCAAACTGCTGAAAATCCAATGAAATCCAGTATGGCTGATGGTGACCATATTGGATTAAGTATGTCCTTGAAAAACAATCCTAATCCTCCTCTCAACAATGTCAAGGCACTCCCCACATATGAAGTAAATCGGTTGAATCGCTCTCAAATTATTGTCCGGAAAGGATCCAAATGCTTATAATCCAATATGGCTGACGGCGGCCATATTAGATTACGCACATTGCCGAAAAACAATCCCAATCGTCCTCTCAGTCTCACCAATGTCCAGGCACACTCCAAGTTTGAAGTTGATCGGTTAAATCGTTCAGAAGTTATTGTCTGGACAAGAAAATCTACGATCCAACTGCTTATAATCCAATATGGCTGATGGCGGCCATATTAGATTAGGCACATTGCTGAAAATAATCCCAACCGTCCTCTCACCAATGTCAAGGCACACCCCAAGTTTGAAGTTGATCAGTTAAATCTTTCACGAGTTATTGTCCGGACAAGAAAATGTAAGATCCAACTGCTTATAATCCAAAATGGCTGACGGCGGCCATAATGGATTATGCACTTTGGCGAAAAACAATCCCAACCGTCCTCTCGCCAATGTCAAGGCACACTCCCAAGTTTCAAGTTGATCGGTTAAATCGTTCACGAGTTATTGTCCGGACAAGAAAATCTTACGGAATTTCGGACACCGGTGTTTTCTTATTCTGAAATTCAAAGGAGATCTATTCAGAATCAAAACAAACCTCCAATACCTTACATGTTATTTTCATAGTGCCTAGTCACATTGTTACAACATTGCAAGCCCAATTTGTGCTTTGAATAAAAAACCCACGTGAGATATCGGAGATTTTGTTTGATCCTGAACAGATTTCCTTAAAATTTCAGAATAAAAATGCACAAATTACATATAGATACTGTGGAGAATTTCACTTCTCAACTGGCTCCGATAGCCGAAAATCACATCCCATCATATAATGCGAGATATAAACTCCCCTGACGAACTCCGTTGGTAATGCATTAGCGTCAGTGCAACCACAACAACAACAACAAGTTACAACAACAATGAACTTGCGTTGATTTATTGGGTTTGCCATACCTTTCGCTATCTTCCATTCTTCCATGATGTATATTTTAGAGGACTTGTTATGCGAGACACCCGTTGTACTGGCCGACGACCACAGTTCATTTTACAACTGAAAACTGAATTCCATCATCGGATGTGTTGACAGACACATGGGCACTACTTTCGTTTTTGACAATCTCACAGGTTGTAGGAACCTGTGAGATTGTCAAAAACGAAAGTACAAGTTTCCCTTTCCGATAAAATAGGCGTTTATTATTGTTCAAATCCATTTTGATAACTTTTAGACGAACTAACAAGTCGATTTTCACAGTTTTAATGTCGGACTATTTTTTCTCAACAGCGTAGGGATACGACAATTAGCCGAGTCAGGCAATACCGTACTACTGAATATGCAGAGGAATATAGACTTCTAGACCAAACCAATGACCAGTCATTCACTACACTGAACCAATGGCTGAAATACAACTTTACTATGGAGCTCTTTATTGGCTACATGCCAGTAAGTGTATGTAAATCAGTATGAAAGTAGGCCTAATGTATGCATACTTGGAGATCCCTTTTTAGAAGACTGGAAAATGGTAGAAAAATAAAAAAAAATGTAAAAAAATAATTAATGACCGGTTAGACCTGAAAGTTTCAAAGGCACAAGTAAAAAATAAAAGGATCATAACCTGTAAGTTTCAAGAACTTCCTCGCAATAGTTTTCAAGATACGGCTCGGACAGACGGACAGACACACTGCTAGGGCCACAACAATACTCCTGAGCCCGTAGGGCTGAGGAGTAAAAAAGGGCCATAACTCTTGAAAAAATATTTACCCCTGGTATTGTAAGTGTACTTTCTTTGAAAAAAAAAGAAAGTTTTCCTCGCCTTAAATTAATTTGTTTCTGGAATAAATTGAAAGAGCTGTATCGATGTCTCACCAAAACAACAGTACACGTGGCTAGATAAATACAGTACATGTATACTAAATGGCACATGTATGTCATTTTCAAAAGAGATTTGCAAGCATTCTTTGCATTGTCTAAGAGAATAAATCAATAAATCAGTCATCCAATCAATAAATAAATGTGATAGTATACTAACATGATATAGAAATAATATCCAAACTTAACATAGGAATTAGTGAATTTTGTTAGACAAGGGGCATAACTCTGCAAAATACTTTCTGACACGACTCATTTTCGATAGGCATCTAGTGTCATTTTCAAAACAGATTTGCAGGCATTCTTCGCATTGTGTAAGAGAATAAATCAATAAATCAGTCATCCAATCAATAAATAAATGTGATAGTATACAAACATGATATAGAAATTATATGCAAACTTAACATAGGAATTAGTGGATTTTATTAGACAAGGGGCATAACTCTGCAAAATACTTTCTGACAGGACTCATTTTCGATAGGCATCTAGTTCAGGTCAAGAGAAACAACTGTATCACGTTAGGATGTTGTATATGGAACGGTTCTGAAATTATCAGAATAACAAATCATAAATGGATTTTTATTTGTAAAAAGGGGCATAACTCTGCAAAATGTTGTCCGAGATGACTCATTTTCGATAGGCTTCTGATTTACGTGAAGATAAATAGAGGTAACAAGTTTGGTTGCCATGTATGAAACGGTTCTGTAGATATCGCGGTAACGGATTTTATTAGACAAGGGGCATAACTCTGCAAAATACTTTCTGACACGACTCATTTTCGATAGGCATCTAGTTCAGGTCAAGAGAAACAACTGTATCACGTTAGGATGTTGTATATGGAACGGTTCTGAAATTATCAGAATAACAAATCATAAATGAATTTTTATTTGTAAAAAGGGGCAGAACTCTGCAAAATATTGTCCGAGATGACTCATTTTCGATAGGCTTCTGATTTACATGAAGATAAATACAGGTAACAAGTTTGGTTGCCATGCATGAAACGGTTCTGTAAATATCGCGGTAACGGACGGACGAACGGACAGCCGTACATGATGACGACAATACCCCTAGGCCAAAGTATGCTGCACAACTACGAGGTACTGGCCACATTCCATGCAAGTTTCAATCCTGTCCATCAAATATTAACCGAGATATTGCGCGGACAAGAAACTCGGACGGGGCAGATGGATGGACAGACGGACGGACAAAGCGATCGCTATATGCCCCCCCCCCCCTCTAATTAGAGGGGGGCATAATGAGTTGGAACATGCTGACAAACGGATTATCGACTCGCACCGGAAATAATTGGGGCTAACCCAAGCATTCCAGGACAGACTGGTTGACTCGGTCACATACTAGGCAGTCATGACCTAGATTGCAAAAATGGAGCATGAGGGCATACAGGCCTCTGACCTTGCAAATGTGGGTCAGATGGAAGCCGGAAGTGGAAAACTGGTACTGAATGTGAAGTCGACTGATACCATGTGTCAGATTTAAGACCCAACTCCGAAACCGAATAACCATGGGCCGGTTGAGGTTGACCTATACTCTGATGAGGTTATACATTACAAAAATATTTTTTTTGAAACAAGAGCCCAAGGGGCTTCTAAGATTGGAGCACCCATAGAATCCCCTGTGGTAGTGCCATAACTGACCAACCGGGTGGAATACCCACCTTTTGAGCTTATCATTTTCAGGAAGGGGACACCGACACCACCACTAACACCGACGATGACATCCTCTTTCCCTCTCTCCCAATATCTCCCCTTAATTCATAAGGCCAGATCAAAATGTTCTCATTATGGCTACAATTGGGCAAATGATAAGAGAATGAAATTTTGATCCAAATTTTCTCACTACCATATGATCGTTTCCTAAAATGGAAACCTTGATTTTCCCAAATGCAAATGTTTCCTGAATTGGAGTCATTCAAAAAGTTGGTGGGGGCGGTTACGACAGAAGTACCATAAAAGTTTCTTCCTGCTTTCTTCGATATTAGTCGTGACCAGTTGAAGTTTCATGTCAAGTGCCTTTTTCCCAGTGTATTGTTCTATCTGATTTAGTGTTAACTCCAGTATTGATCAGTACAGTCTCCATTATTAATTTGATATCCGCCTCTCTTTTTTTCGGAAAAACAAGAACATCAACTAGTGCAGAAAACTGCCGCATTTGGCACCTACAACTTAAGCTATGCATTTAAGCAATAACTTACACATCAATGAAATGACCTTTATCTTGCAGAGGTGTTAGAAGTTGACTTTGACTTAAACTGACGAAAAGATGGTTTCATCTGAACATCAATATTTGAGGAAGAATTTCTTTTTGCCTCTTTGAAAGGTGAAAATTGTAAAAAAAAAAAATTTTACAAGTAAATTTTCTGTTATTAAGCTAAAACTTACCTCACTTCCACTCTTTGCATTTCTTGTCTACATGAAATATCACAGTAAGAATTTAAATGACACAGTTATCTCCCCTGCTAGTCACCTGATAGCATAGCTACCCACAATTCTACTTCCTTCTTGTTCCACTGCGACACATGGTCTGGATGTATCATAGCGGGGAGGTTGGGTGGGCATCACTGGAAGTGAGGTAAGTTTTAGCTTAATAACAGAAAATTTACTTGTAAAATTTTTTTGTTATTTGCGCTGAAAACTTACCTCACTTCCACTCTTTGCATAGAGTGCCACCGTAAGGTAGGTGCAAACTGATACAATCCGTGGTAGTGATAAATGCCATACATAGTGACTAGTTCAAAGTAGAAATCATAGATCTTCTACCTCACAGAGGATCCATGAAATCATACAACAGTAATAACCTGTATGCCTATGGTACACAGGGAACCTCTGTTGCTACTCTGACTTCAAGGCTGAGATGCAATATACGCCCCCCCCCTTTTTTTCGAAAGGGGCCGAGAGAAAAAATGCACTCACCCGCAAGCAGGGTTACAACTGTACGCCCGGACTTTTGTAGCTATATTGCTGGCCTCGGTCCCCCTGACACCCGCTGTGCGGTCACAAGTGGGCCGATAGAATAGAGGTCGTTACATGCCAACGTCATGTCCCGGAGATAGTAGGAGGCAAATGTCGTGTTTGACCTCCAGTAGCACGCCCTCATAATGTCTGTCACCGATCTGTTGGTCCATAGAGGCCATGATGCCGCTAATGCCCTAATCTCGTGACCCGAAACGTTTACAAGCGCGGCTTCCCTATCAGTAGCCGTGGAGAACGCTAGCCGAATCGTATTTTTGAGCCAACTCGAGATAGTGTTTTTACTTATTTCTTGTTTGGCTTTGGGATCGAAAGGGATAAACAAACGCCTCCTTCCCGCTCTGATCTCCTCTGTACGATTCAGGTAACACGCAAGAGCCCGAACCGGACACATTAACATGTCTGATTCAAGACCGGACGAAAGGAAATCAGATAAGGCTGGAATTGTGAACTCTCGAGATATGGAATCGTAGAGGGCTTGATTCTTGGCCACAAACTCAGGAACCGTTGTGAGAACTACCTTGCTCCAGTTCCTAGAGTGTCTGATGTTCCTTCTATCGAGCGCATGCAGCTCTGACACCCTAGCTGCTGAAGCAAGAGCCAACAAAAACGAAGTTTTGTATGATAAATATTTTAGCTCAATAGCTTCTATTGGCTCGAAAGGTGGCTCTCCCAATTGCCGAAGTACTAAGGCTAAGTCCCACTTAGGTAATTTCGGAATAGCCGACTGACCAGTTATCTTGTATGACTTGATTAGTGCAGATAAGTTTGGATCAGTCGAGGGATTAATCCCAGTACCCAGTAGAATAGGTTGAGCAATGGCCGCTCTATAACCTTCTACCGTAGCAGGCACCAGGCCCCTATCCCTGAACAGGTACAATAGAAACTCTGCTATCTCAGGGATAGTTGCGCAGGATGGATTAATATCCCTCTCTCCACACCAAAGATCGAAGATTGCCCACTTTGAGTTGTATACAGCGGAAGAGGACGGTCGAATAGATTGTGCCATTCGGCGCCCAACCTCCGCTGAAAATCCCGCCTGAGCGAAGTGCTGCTTGAGCACTTGCACACGTGGTAGTGGAACAGTCCTGGTTGGCTGTGGAATGTCGACGTTCCGGGCTGGCGCAGTAGATTGTGCCATACCGGAAGCTGTCTCGGTACATCTACCAGAAGATCCAATAGTTCCGGGAACCACGGCCTTGCTGGCCACCACGGAACAATCAGGTAAACGACACACATGTGTTCGCGGATCTTCTGAAGTACCTTCGCTAGGATAGCTGGAGGAGGGAACGCATATGCTACCATCCTTGACCAGTCCTGCGATAGTGCGTCCACTGCATATGCCGACGGATCCGGGACCGGCGACATGAACAGGGGCAGTAGATTGTTGCGCCGAGTGGCGAACAGATCTATGTGTGGCATCTCCCAGACATGAGCTATTTGTTTTAGTATGTCTGGGTGAAGTTGCCACTCCGTGGGAATTATCTGATTCCGTCGTGAAAGCGAATCCGCTAAGACGTTCAGTACCCCCGGGATGTGCCTGGCCAACACCGATATGTTGTTGTCCCAACACAGACCGAAAAAGATTTCCGCTTGGCTTTGTAATTGCGGAGATCTCGTCCCCCCCTGCTTGTTGATATAGGACACGACTGTTGTGTTGTCCGTCGCAACTAGCAGGTTCTTGTCGGTCAATACGCTCACCCACGTGCGGATGGCATGTGTCACTGCCATAAACTCCAACACGTTTATATGGTACGAGCGTTCCTCGATTGTCCATAACCCGGATGTCGACTTGGACTCGAGGTGGGCTCCCCATCCTTCCATAGATGCGTCCGTGAACAGGTGATGTGACGGACGAAACGGAAGTAGGGACACACCTGGCATAACGTTGAGTGGATCCAGCCACCATTGGAGGCATTGTTTGACTAGCGGTGTTACAGGTATCCACGGATTCAACTGCCTTTCGACCCATTGATGATTGAAGTAAATCATTAAGGGACGAAGCTGCAACCGCCCTCTTGGTGTTACGTCCTGTGTTGACGTCAAGAGGCCGATTATCGCAGCAAAGTGTAAAGCCCTGGCCTGAGATAACTTGAGGAACTGAGGTATCTTCGTCGTTATCTTTAGCCATCGATCTTCTGGGGGTTTGGCGAGAGCTCGTAGCGTATCGTATTCCACCCCCAGAAATTTGCGCCTTTGTGAAGGAGTCAGCTCTGATTTCTCTTCGTGTGGGATGTATCCCAGAGAAGTCAATATCCTTAAGACAAACTGGGTGTCTAGGATTAACTGCTCCTTGCAGGCATTCCTTAGCAGGGAGTCGTCGATATAAAAGTGGTACTTTATACCTAGACTGTGCAGGAATTGAGCCACTGGTGTAAACACTCGTGTGAACACCCAAGGGGAAGTGGATAGGCCGAACGGAAGCACTTGAATTTGGAAGCGTCGTTTGCCGACCATGAATCTCAAGTACTTCCTGTCCCCCGGATGTATCGGGATATGCAGGTATGCATCCCTTAAATCCAGAGAAGTCAGCCATTCCCCTTGTCCGAGTACCGACCGGAAGGACTCCATGCGGAAGTGTGGCGGTGGAGTGAGGTAGTCCTTGTTGAGGCGCTTTAGGTTTATAACCATGCGCATCTCGGACGTGTCTTTCTTGGGGACCAGAAAGACCGGCGAATAGAACCCGGGTGACGTGTCCGAAACCGGAAGCTCTATTACAGCTGCCTTCTCTATCAGCTTGTCCACAGAGGACTGTATTGCTGATAGATGACCCGTTCGTAATGGTATACGAGACGGAAGGGGATGAGCAGTCAAGGGAGGAAGCGTGTCGAACAATAGGCGATAGCCGTATCTGATCGTTCGAATGACCCACGCTTCCGTCCCGATCCTTATCCAGTTCCTCCAAAACAACTGCAGCCTTCCCCCTACCGGAAGGTCTAGTTGCTGGGGAACTGGAAACGTTATGTCTCGGTGTTCCCGCCATACCGGAAGCCACCCGGTACGGCCCGAGACATCAGGAATCCTTCTTTGACTGCTTAGATTTCCCCTTACCCTGCTTCTTATGGCCATAGGTCGATACTCTTGGCTCTAAAGAAGCAGGCGCTTGGTTATGCTGTTGGCCGGAAGCACCCTTATTAGCCTTGGAACTAGGCGGGTTCTTCTTAGCCTTCTTCGCCTTTGGACCCGACCCGGAAGCCATAGGTCTTTTAGACGAAGCACCGGAAGCAACTGACCTGTCATGCTCTATACGATCCATTTCAGGTCGAACTTCGGCAACAGCATCACCAAACAGTAAAGAAGGAGCCGTAGATGTCTCTAGTAGACTCCTCTTTACAGCTTCCGGTGTGTAACTATGCATAAAAGGCCTTTCTCCTTAAATACACTAGCATAGAAGATAGATAGGCATTGTGTACCAGTAAATCTTCTACAGCACCGGAAGCAATCTTCTGGTAGTCAAGAACGAGGTTTATACCCTCCTGTAACTGCTCTTGACTCTCCGCGCCCGACAGCGAAAATAAACCATCCTTTATGGCTTTAAGAAACCAGTCAAGGTGATTCGTAATCGCCACTCCTTGTCGAGCAGTTTCCTCAAGTACTGCGGCCTGTTTGTTCGTGCAAGGAACATCCGGATTACTAGGCACTTTAGTATTGCTAGAGCATAAATACTGAAAGTCGCCGTTCACCTCTGCAGACCGGAAGCTAAACGGTGAGTTATGTACGCCGTAACTTCGTGTGTTTGGCTTCTGTACTGGGAACGGACCAGAAGATCCTGCAGGGCGGAAGCGAGCTTTTGGTCTCAACCTTATAGCACGTTCCTCCTGCGTAGCGGGTTCTGCTAAAGTTCTATGGAATAAATGGCAGATAGAATGAATAGCAGTTGAGGCCGGAAGCGTGGTAGCCGACCTCGTAACCCGGTTTGACTCTCCTGATTCAGTTTCAATATCCCCCGCATGTGGGACCGGAAGCTGCATATCAGGAATTAAGTCATAGATGCCGGAAATAAGTTCATAATATTTCCTAGCATCCGGATCAGTATTGGTAGGTTCATTCAATTCAGATCTACCGTACTGGTCCCTATCCACTTCCATAGCTTCCGGGGCTTCCTGCCAGGAGGGAGTATTGGAAGGGATAGTCCTCGACAAATTAGCTTCCGGTTTCCTAGACTGTTCAGTCAAAACCGGAAGCAGTGGCGTACTACTTCGGAATTGACTGGTCATCATCTCTCTCAATTCCTTCATTTCCTCACGTTGCTGTTCCATACCGCGCAGTATGGCAGCCAATGTGGGATCAGTCACTTGAGAGTGGACCGGAAGCAAGGCCTGACGAGGTGTGTTCACACTCAAGGACCCTCCAGCTGGACGTGAGCACGGCCACTGTAAAGGTCGGTGAACTGGCATACGAGGTCGTAAACCGGAAGCACGTATAGGAGGACGCATCATACGATAAATTCCCGGTCCCGTACCTCGAACACCACCGGAAGCAGATATCTGACCTAAGCCACGCAAGGGCGAAGGTAGACCAGCAACCGGATGCCGCATAATTTGAACTGGTCTGATTGAGGGTTCTTGATAACGCAACTCAGACACAGGCAAAAAATTTGACATATTATGGGTACCTGAATACATACCATACTGCCGTTGTTGCGGGAACCTTAATCTCTGGTGGCCCAGAAGGCTCGTAGACACAAACGTCTCGGCAAGGGAACGAGGAAGGCCACCAGAGTAACCGGAAGCAGGTTGAGAAAATTCAGACAAACCGGAAGCAGCAGTTAAAGGCGTAACTGAGCGACCGGGAAGTCCAGGCCTCGACAGCGTCGAGGAAGGTATTTTCCCAACCCCGGACCCAAATGAAAACTTAACATTAGGCTCCTCACTGGTGCTGCCCAAGTTTTCGTAATCATAAGTTGACTCCGATCGAGCGATCGGAGTCCCCTGGCTTTCCCACGCTAAGCCTGGGTCCGTCACCGATTTCCCTTCATCGTCACATCCAGGCGTCCGCTCAATAGGAATCTCCACTTCCACAGTCGTCGTAGTACCAGATTCCATATCTTCGATTACTCCTTCCACTTGTACCAACCGGGTCGATCCCTTACCTGATTGACCCTTCACCTGGCCTGAAATGGAAGCATCGTGAGCGGGGGGGGGGCGTTTGTTTATCTTTATTTACATCCAATAGGCTGACTAACGTAGACCCAGCTACTGAACTAACAAACCCCCTAGACTCCTCGCCTACACTAGTACGAGGAGACTGTGCTACATATGTCTCGTTTGCGAGATTGGCAGGCATAACAACACTATTCGTTAGCTGCCAGAGAACCGGCCAGATACACCTGGAATATGCCAGGCGCCCACACAATACACTCTTCACAGGCCGTGTCCCATGTACAGATTCTACCCTGGCGGCATGGCGGACACACTGAGTGAAGGTCATAACTAGGCTTGTCACCTCCACAAGACATGCATGACATTTGAGACATATTTTGAGCCATTTTTACGCTGATAACTTATAGAATACTTCCCAAAGGACTTCTTGCAGGAAATCAGACGTCTGAGGTAATCCAACTGTGAGTAGTTTCGCTAGAAAAGGCACTTGTTCACGGAGTTGACAATGTTTACTTCCAGCCCTACGAAGCAGTAGAACAAGAAGGAAGTAGAATTGTGGGTAGCTATGCTATCAGGTGACTAGCAGGGGAGATAACTGTGTCATTTAAATTCTTACTGTGATATTTCATGTAGACAAGAAATGCAAAGAGTGGAAGTGAGGTAAGTTTTCAGCGCAAATAACAGTTCACCTTAAAATCTGAAATGCACCAATGCGTGCAAAATGAAGGGTAAATCAGAGATATATTGCAACATTGGAGCATATATTAACTACCCAGAAGTTCATATGACAAAGTACAGAGTAGGTTACACCTCACTGCCCATCCCGTTTGAGACCTATATTGGGACACCCCCATTACTGAATCTGTGTAGCAGTCTTACTCACCGTTATCATCCTCAGATCCAGCGGCTTCGGAACCTGTAAAAGATTTAAACTTGAGTAATCAGATTGTCACAATGACATGTACATCTTTAATGTACATCTGTACAATTTGAATGCCTTATTATTCAATCCATTCCAATTTTTTACTGAAAGTGTATTTGAAAAATAACTCTTGCGCTATCCATATCAAGGAGGTCAAAGGTAAGGCCACACCCCCCCTCTCTCCCTATACGTCAGAATTCTGTGAAAAATAATTGAAACATGATAATACGAAGCTGCGCATCTGAAAACCCCTCGGCTCTGGGCGCCAGCCATTCATAATGTATTCAATTTGAAGCAAGACTTCGGGAACACCAAGCAGTCAAGTGACAAATATACAGATTATGAAAAAATTTGCCATTAGAAATGGCCTCTAAGGTTTATAAATCAGTCATCCAATCAATAAATAAATGTGATAGTATACTAACATGATATAGAAATAATATGCAAACTAATATAGGAATTAGTGAATTTTGTTAGACAAGGGGCATAACTCTGCAAAATACTTTCTGACACGACTCATTTTCGATAGGCATCTAGTGTCATTTTCAAAACAGATTTGCAGGCATTCTTCGCATTGTGTAAGAGAATAAATCAATAAATCAGTCATCCAATCAATAAATAAATGTGATAGTATACAAACATGATATAAAAATTATATGCAAACTTAACATAGGAATTAGTGGATTTTATTAGACAAGGGGCATAACTCTGCAAAATACTTTCTGACACGACTCATTTTCGATAGGCATCTAGTTCAGGTCAAGAGAAACAACTGTATCACGTTAGGATGTTGTATATGGAACGGTTCTGAAATTATCAGAATAACAAATCATAAATGGATTTGTATTTGTAAAAAGGGGCATAACTCTGCAAAATGTTGTCCGAGATGACTCATTTTCGATAGGCTACTGATTTACGTGAAGATAAATAGAGGTAACAAGTTTGGTTGCCATGTATGAAACGGTTCTGTAGATATCGCGGTAACGGATTTTATTAGACAAGGGGCATAACTCTGCAAAATACTTTCTGACACGACTCATTTTCGATAGGCATCTAGTTCAGGTCAAGAGAAACAACTGTATCACGTTAGGATGCTGTATATGGAACGGTTCTGAAATTATCAGAATAACAAATCATAAATGGATTTTTATTTGTAATACGAAGCTGCGCATCTGAAAACCCCTCGGATCTGGGCGCCAGCCATTCATAATGTATTCAATTTAAAACAAGACTTCAAGAACACCAAGCAGTCAAGTAACAAATATACAGATTATGAAAAATTTTGCCATTAGAAATGGCCTCAAACGTTTCCGTCCAATCAGAGAAACCGGTATTCATTACATAAGTCTGTTGATGCATCGACGATGTATACCAAATTTTACATCGAACATTTGAAAATTATCGGAGATAGAGATCCCTAATGATTTCACATAAATTAAAGATGGCCGCCCATCCTTCCCACCACTCAGAGAAACTGATGTGGTTATTCATTGCAAGTGTCTTGATACATGGATGCTGTATACCAAGTTTCATATAGAACACTGAAATGGTATCAAAGATATACATCATCAAAGATTTTGCATAAATTAAAGATGGCCACCAAGATTTCCGCCCAATCAGAAACACCAGAACTGCCATTTATCGTAAGTCTATTGATGCATCGATGATATATGCCAAATTTTACATCGAGCACTCGAACGGTATCAGAGATAGAGATCATTAATGATTTCGCATAAATTAAAGATGGCCACCCATCCTTCCTGCCACTCAGAGGAACTGATGTGGTTATACATTGCAGGTCTCTTGATACATCGATGCTGTATACCAAGTTTCGTATAGAACACTTGAATGGTATCAAAGATATATATCATTAAAGATTTTGCATAAATTAAAGATGGCCGCCAAGGTTTCCACCGAATCAGGGAAACTGGTTTGGTCATTCCTTTGAAGTTTCTTGATGCATCGATGATCTATACCAAGTTCACACACGGAACAGTGAAATGGTACCTAAGATACACAAGATTAATGATTTCGCATAAATTAAATATGGCCGCCAAAGTTTCCAACCAATCAGGTCCAGATTCAATAGGGTTCTGGGTCATGAGCATATGGATGTGCAGTGCAAGTTTGGTGTGCCTAGGGTAAGTCGTTCTAAAGATATCTTGGTAACGAGAAAGCTGTGATGGTTTCGCATAAATTAAAGATGGCCGCCAAAGTTTCCAACCAATCAGGTCCAGATTCAATAGGGTTCTGCGTCACGCGCATACGGATGTGCACTGCAAGTTTGGTGTGCCTAGGGTAAGTCGTTCTGAAGATATCTTGGTAACGAGAAAGGTGTGACGGACGGACAGACGGATAGACGGACGGACGGACAGACGTACATGACGACGACAATACCCTTCGGCCAAATTTTGGCCGAGGGGTAAAAACAGGGTATAAATCCAATAATTTGGAAGACTATCTTGAATATGACGTAAACTTGCAAAAGTACTACATTTACACTTCAAGTATACTAAAACTGGAAATATCATTTTGTACTTTCTATGATTTGTTGTACCGATTCTCCGTGTAAACCGAGTCATATCAGCTGAATTCAGGAAACTGTCAAACTTTGAAACGCAGTCTCTCTTTTTTTTTTTAAGAATACAGTCTATTAGTGTAATCATACCCATGACCTTGGTTAAATTTTCTGCCAGAATTTCTAGTGTCCTATCTCTCTTGCCTTACTCAATAACGGTAGTGGCACTGCTGAAAGCCAGTTCAGCTTTCAGCAGTGCAGTCAATCACCATCCTATTTCAACTTCGTTCTTCCAACTGTTTAAGGCTGTTTGCTCGTCAAAACATAGTTATGAGTGCTAGGATGCTTATAATTATTCACCATGCCAGGTCGACCTGTGCTCTGCTACCATTGGTAATTCATTACTGTAGCATAGACGAATCATCCATCGGATTACAAACACATACATGTGCCATAACTCTTGAAAATATATGCGAAATGTGGAGAAACTTCATGCTGCACAACTACAGGGCACTGACCACATATGCTGCAAATTTCATACTTGTCCATACAATATTAACCAAGATCCGGCCCGGACAAGTCCCATTCACAGAGATTAACTCTATGCTGCAGAACTACGAGGTACTGACCACATTCCATGCAAGTTTCAATCCTGTCCATCAAATATTAACCGAGATATTGCGCGGACAAGAAACTCGGACGGACAGACGGACGGACGGACAAAGCGATCGCTATATGTCCCCCCTCTAATTAGAGGGGGGAGGGGGCATAATAAAAAATGGAACCTGTGTCAAGGTCTTAGTGAACAGAGTGTTGTTGCTGTTACAAAGTATTTTGGAAATTGCTGAAAAGCATATGCCAGAAGAAAATGATATTGCATGTGCAGAGCATTTAGTTCCCGGACTGAATGTTAAATGTTGAGCATGCAAGCAGGCAACTCAACAATAAATTGAAAACCTTACGATTACGTCTGGTCACTTTCAGGCAATCCAAATTATACGCAATATGAAATAATCTCCTGCAAAATACAGAAAAAAGAAAAGGTACCATGCAAATATTGGTACGGGTGATTCAGTTTAAGCAGGAAGTTTGACCAAGAATATTAAACAATTTCTCAAATTTATTTTCCTGCACCACTGGATAAATTTAAATTTGGGAAATTGTTTAAAATTCATTGTAAACCATTCAGTCAAAACTAAATCACCCTTTTATCACTACTTATATGGTAACCTTTCCCTTTCCGTAGTTTGCAGGCACTTAGACAATGTTGCATATACTCTAGATTGACCGAAAGTGACACAATGTTTTCACTGTGTTGTTGTGAAGTGAATCCTCAAACCACAGCACAGTGAATTAATCCAACATCCAAAATTCAGCCAATCAGTGGAGTTGTAAGAAGCAGCAGTGTGACTCGCCTGGATTTGCCTCGTGCATGTTAGGTGGCTTGGTTGTTGTAGTCTTGTTAGGTTCTACTGTGAATAGATACATGTATAAACTTGAGTAATTAAACTGTGTGTGTATATATCCACTTTTCCTTTGGACATATGCAGAAAGAAGCAGCAGTGTGACTCACCTTGCTGTTCCTTATGTGGCGTGGGTTTTGGAGTGGGGGTATTTACTTCTGTGAAAAGACACATGTATAAACTTGAGTGATTAAATTGTGTGTGTGTAGATACACATATCCACACTTCCTTGTACATATTCACAAATGACACTTGAGTTTAATCCCACTCACCCCATGCATGAAATAAATTGAACACAGGAAGGAAGCTATCAGAGATTGCTCAATTGTATGCCCCCCCCCCCCCTTCCGCTTTAATCCGACATTGCCCCGCCATTGTTCTGTTCTGTATTGGTCAGTGGAGGCCTTCATGATTATGAAAATTCTATTTCAGTCAATTTTTTTGCCATGCCTCGCATAATACATATTCAAAGTATCGACCAACAAGTGCTAATACAATGTTTTGATGCAAGATGGTCACCAGGGCTTTCGTCAAATCTGAAAATGAGACCTACATTCCTTGGGAGTATATTGTGGTGAAATTATGAAGCGATCAGTAAACTTTGAATTTTGCACCCAATTAACTCTTTTTGGGGCAATTTCATACATCAGGACCTATGTGGTCTGCTTTGGAATGTAGAATGACATATATATAGCCATTTTCGGTCCAAATCGGTTAACATGACAAAAGCAATATTTAATCTACTGTCTGTCTCACATTACAAGGGAATGTGATTTTCTTCAATAAATCGGAGACAATTTTTTTCTCAGAGCGGTGGAATTTCTATCATTTTTATTCTGAAATATCATAAAAAATCCAATCATGAAAATGTGAGTCAAATTCACCAAAATGAATTTCGCCCTGACAATTTTCACCCTCTACATCCGACGGTCGCCAGCTGATGAAACGGTGGTCAGCTAGTGAGGCTTTTTTCGCAACACAGGTGAGATGGTGTTCACATTTCTTCTGAGGTAATATTAATGGATATTCATTCATGGGAAATAACAGTTGTCATTTCAATCGTTCGGTACACATCAGAACGCCTTGTACTTAAATATATCGTACGAACATGCGGGGCAATGCTGTTTTCTAGCGAAGTTTCGTTTTCAAGCTGTTCTTATCACTAATTTCTGACACTTATCAATAAATATTATCCTGCGTAATTATTCCCTATTCAATGCTCTTTGTATGTCACCCAAACTTCGGTGGATTTATTTGGTGTAAGCATTGATATCAATTAAAGAGAGTGCCACGGCACTGTTGCTCATCTGTCTGTAACTGGAGAAAGTAGCTGTGGGAAATTTTTACTAAAGAACTGCAATAGACGAGTTTCTAACTTTTGTTGTCCCCCCTGAACACTAAATGATCCATGCAGTTATTTCCTGAGATTTCATGATAAAGTTTCATGCGAAATTCAAGATGCGGCCATATTGGATTTTCGAATCGGACAAGAAAAGGTATCTTGCTCAACTTGACCCCAAGGAGAACCTGTGTATCAAATTTGAGAAAGATCAATGCAGTAGTTCCCAAGAAATCGCGATAACAAAGTTTCATGGGGAAATCCAAGATGGCCACCTGGTGGCCATATTGGATTTTTGAATCAGAGCAGAAAAGGTATCTTGCACAACTAGACCCGAAGGGGAACCTGTGTACCAAATTTGAGAAAGGTCCATGCGGTAGGTCCTGAGAAATCACGATAATGTTTCATCTGGAAATCCAAGATGGCGGCCTGGTGGCCATATTGGATTTTTCAATCAGACCACAAAAGTATCTTGCACAACTAGACCCCAAGGGGAACCTGTGTATCAAATTTGATAACGATCCATGCAGTACTTGGAACCTGATAAATCACGAAGTTTCATAGGGAAATCCAAGATGGCCGTCTGGTGGCCATATTGGATGTTCGAATCAGAGCAAAAAAGTTATCTTGCACAGCTAGACCCCAAGGGCAACCTCCGTACCAAATTTGAGAAAGATCCATGCAGCAGTTCTTGAGAAATCACGATAACAATGTTTCATCTGGAAATCCAAGATGGCTGCCTGGTGGCCATATTGGGTTTTTCAATCAGACCACAAATTGTATCTTGCACAACTAGACCCCAAGGGGAACCTCTGTACCAAATTTGAGAAATATCTATGCAGTAGTTCCTGAGAAATTGCGATAACGATGTTTCATCTGGAAATCCAAGATGGCCGCCTGGTGGCCATATTGGATTTCTGAATCAGACCATAAAAGTATCTTGCACAACTAGAATTCCAAAGGGGAACCTGAGGATCAAATTTAAGAAAGATCCATGCAGTACTTCCTGTTAAATCACGATAACGAAGTTTCATAGGGAAATCCCAGATTGCGCCTGATGGCCATATAGGATGTTCGAATCAGAGCAGAAAAGGTATCTTGCACAACTAGACCAAGCGGAACCTGTGTACCAAATTTGAGGAAGATCCACGCAGTAGTTCCTGAGAAATCGCAATAACATTGTTTCATGGGAAATCCAAGATGGCCACCTGATGGCCATATTGGATTTTTCAATCAGAACACAAATGGTATCTTGCACAGCTAGACCCCAAGGGCAACCTCTGTACCAAATTTGAGAAAGATCCATGCAGTAGTTCCTGAGAAATCATGCTAATGTTTCATCTGGAAATCCAAGATGGCCACCTGGTGGCCATATTGGATTTTTCAATCAACCACAAATTGTATCTTGCACAACTAGACCCCAAGGGGAACCTCTGTACCAAATTTGAGAAAGATCCATGCAGTAGTTCCTGAGAAATCGCGAAAACAATGTTTCACTTGGAAATCCAAGATGGCCGCCTGGAGGCCATATTGGATTTCTGAATCAGACCACAAAAGTATCTTGCACAATTAGACCCCAAGGGGAACCTGTGCATCAAATTTGAGAAAGATCCATGCAGTACTTCCTGATAAATCACGACAAGAAGTTTCATAGGAAAATCCAAGATGGCCGTCTGGTGGCCATATTGGATGTTCGAATCAGAGCAGAAAAGGTATCCTGCACAGCTAGACCCCAAGGGCAACCTCTGTACCAACTTTGAGAAAGATCCATGCAGTAGTTCCTGAGAAATCACGATAACAATGTTTCATCTGGAAATCCAAGATGGCCGCCTGGTGGCCATATTGAATTTTTCAATCAGACCACAAATTGTATCTTGCACAACTAGACCCCAAGGGGAACCTCTGTACCAAATTTGAGAAAGATCCATGCAGTAGTTCCTGAGAAATCGCGATAACGAAGTTTCATCGGGAAATCCAAGATGGCCGCCTGGTGGCCATATTGGATTTCTGAATCAGACCACAAATATATCTTGCACAACTAGACTTCCAAAGGGGAACCGGTGTATCAAATTTGAGAAAGATCCATGCAGTACTTCCTGATAAATCATGATAACGAAGTTTCATAGGGAAATCCAAGATGGCTGCCTGATGGCCCTTTTGGAAGTTCGAATCAGAGCAGAAAGGGTATCTTGCACAACTAGACCCCAAGGGGAACCTGTGTACCAAATTTGAGGAAGATCCACGCAGTAGTTCCTGAGAAATCGCAATAACAATGTTTCATGGGGAAATCCAAGATGGCCGCCTGGACTGAATGTTAAATGTTGAGCATGCAAGCAGGCAACTCAACAATAAATTGAAAACCTTACGATTACGTCTGGTCACTTTCAGGCAATCCAAATTATACGCAATATGAAATAATCTCCTGCAAAATACAGAAAAAAGAAAAGGTACCATGCAAATATTGGTACGGGTGATTCAGTTTAAGCAGGAAGTTTGACCAAGAATATTAAACAATTTCTCAAATTTATTTTCCTGCACCACTGGACAAATTTAAATTTGGGAAATTGTTTAAAATTCATTGTAAACCATTCAGTCAAAACTAAATCACCCTTTTATCACTACTTATATGGTAACCTTTCCCTTTCCGTAGTTTGCAGGCACTTAGACAATGTTGCATATACTCTAGATTGACCGAAAGTGACACAATGTTTTCACTGTATTGTTGTGAAGTGAATCCTCAAACCACAGCACAGTGAATTAATCCAACATCCAAAATTCAGCCAATCAGTGAAGTTGTAAGAAGCAGCAGTGTGACTCGCCTGGATTTGCCTCGTGCATGTTAGGTGGCTTGGTTGTTGTAGTCTTGTTAGGTTCTACTGTGAATAGATACATGTATAAACTTGAGTAATTAAACTGTGTGTGTATATATCCACTTTTCCTTTGGACATATGCAGAAAGAAGCAGCAGTGTGACTCACCTTGCTGTTCCTTATGTGGCGTCGGTTTTGGAGTGGCGGTATTTACTTCTGTGAAAAGACACATGTATAAACTTGAGTGATTCCTCCCCCCCCCCTTTCCGCTTTAATCCGACACTGCCCCGCCATTGTTCTGTTCTGTATTGGTCAGTGGAGGCCTTCATGATTATGAAAATTCTATTTCAGTCAATTTTTTTGCCATGCCTCGCATAATACATATTCAAAGTATCGACCAACAAGTGCTAATACAATGTTTTGATGCAAGATGGTCACCAGGGCTTTCGTCAAATCTGAAAATGAGACCTACATTCCTTGGGAGTATATTGTGGTGAAATTATGAAGCGATCAGTAAACTTTGAATTTTGCACCCAATTAACTCTTTTGGGGCAATTTCATACTTCAGGACCTATGTGGTCTGCTTTGGAATGTAGAATGACATATATATAGCCATTTTCGGTCCAAATCGGTTAACATGACAAAAGCAATATTTAATCTACTGTCTGTCTCACATTACAAGGGAATGTGATTTTCTTCAACAAATCGGAGACAATTTTGTTCTCAGAGCGGTGGAATTTCTATCATTTTTATTCTGAAATATCATAAAAAATCCAATCATGAAAATGTGAGTCAAATTCACCAAAATGAATTTCACCCTGACAATTTTCACCCTCTACATCCGACGGTCGCCAGCTGATGAAACGGTGGTCAGCTAGTGAGGCTTTTTTCGCAACACAGGTGAGATGGTGTTAGAAATTTGGATTTCTTTCACATTTCTTCTGAGGTAATATTAATGGATATTCATTCATGGGAAATAACAGTTGTCATTTCAATCGTTCGGTACACATCAGAACGCCTTGTACTTAAATATATCGTACGAACATGCGGGGCAATGCGGTTTTCTAGCGAAGTTTCGTTTTCAAGCTGTTCTTATCACTAATTTCTGACACTTATCGATAAATATTATCCTGCGTAATTATTCCCTATTCAATGCTCTTTGTATGTCACCCAAACTTCGGTGGATTTATTTGGTGTAAGCATTGATATCAATTAAAGATAGTGCCACGGCACTGTAGCTCATCTGTCTGTAACTGGAGAAAGTAGCTGTGGGAAATTTTTACTAAAGAACTGCAATAGACGAGTTTCTAACTTTTGTTGTCCCCCCTGAACACTAAATGATCCATGCAGTTATTTCCTGAGATTTCATGATAAAGTTTCATGCGAAATTCAAGATGCGGCCATATTGGATTTTCGAATCGGACAAGAAAAGATATCTTGCTCAACTTGACCCCAAGGAGAACCTGTGTATCAAATTTGAGAAAGATCAATGCAGTAGTTCCTGAGAAATCGCGATAACAAAGTTTCATGGGGAAATCCAAGATGGCCACCTGGTGGCCATATTGGATTTTTGAATCAGAGCAGAAAAGGTATCTTGCACAACTAGACCCGAAGGGGAACCTGTCTACCAAATTTGAGAAAGATCCATGCGGTAGGTCCTGAGAAATCACGATAATGTTTCATCTGGAAATCCAAGATGGTGGCCTGGTGGCCATATTGGATTTTTCAATCAGACCACAAAAGTATCTTGCACAACTAGACCCCAAGGGGAACCTGTGTATCAAATTTGATAACGATCCATGCAGTACTTGGAACCTGATAAATCACGAAGTTTCATAGGGAAATCCAAGATGGCCGTCTGGTGGCCATATTGGATGTTCGAATCAGAGCAAAAAAGTTATCTTGCACAGCTAGACCCCAAGGGCAACCTCCGTACCAAATTTGAGAAAGATCCATGCAGCAGTTCTTGAGAAATCACGATAACAATGTTTCATCTGGAAATCCAAGATGGCTGCCTGGTGGCCATATTGGGTTTTTCAATCAGACCACAAATTGTATCTTGCACAACTAGACCCCAAGGGGAACCTCTGTACCAAATTTGAGAAATATCTATGCAGTAGTTCCTGAGAAATTGCGATAACGATGTTTCATCTGGAAATCCAAGATGGCCGCCTGGTGGCCATATTGGATTTCTGAATCAGACCACAAGAGTATCTTGCACAACTAGAATTCCAAAGGGGAACCTGAGTATCAAATTTAAGAAAGATCCATGCAGTACTTCCTGTTAAATCACGATAACGAAGTTTCATAGGGAAATCCCAGATTGCGCCTGATGGCCATATAGGATTTCGAATCAGAGCAGAAAAGGTATCTTGCACAACCAAATTTGAGGAAGATCCACGCAGTAGTTTCTGAGAAATCGCAATAACAATGTTTTCTGGGGAAATCCAAGATGGCCGCCTGGTGGCCATATTGGATTTTTGAATCGGAGCAGAAAAGGTATCTTGCACAACTAGACCTGAAGGGGAACCTGTGTACCAAATTTGAGAAAGATCCATGAGGTAGGTCCTGAGAAATCGCAATAACATTGTTTCATGGGAAATCCAAGATGGCCACCTGATGGCCATATTGGATTTTTCAATCAGAACACAAATGGCATCTTGCACAGCTAGACCCCAAGGGCAACCTTTGTACCAAATTTGAGAAAGATCCATGCAGTAGTTCCTGAGAAATCATGCTAATGTTTCATCTGGAAATCCAAGATGGCCACCTGGTGGTCATATTGGATTTTTCAATCAACCACAAATTGTATCTTGCACAACTAGACCCCAAGGGGAACCTCTGTACCAAATTTACCAAGTATTCCTGAGAAAGATCCATGCAGTAGTTTCTGAGAAATCGCGATAACAATGTTTCACTTGGAAATCCAAGATGGCCGCCTGGAGGCCATATTGGATTTCTGAATCAGACCACAAAAGTATCTTGCACAATTAGACCCCAAGGGGAACCTGTGCATCAAATTTGAGAAAGATCCATGCAGTACTTCCTGATAAATCACGACAAGAAGTTTCATAGGAAAATCCAAGATGGCCATCTGGTGGCCATATTGGATGTTCGAATCAGAGCAGAAAAGGTATCCTGCACAGCTAGACCCCAAGGGCAACCTCTGTACCAACTTTGAGAAAGATCCATGCAGCAGTTCCTAAGAATCACGATAACAATGTTTCATCTGGAAATCCAAGATGGCAACCTGGTGGCCATATTGAATTTTTCAATCAGACCACAAATTGTATCTTGCACAACTAGACCCCAAGGGGAACCTCTGTACCAATTTGAGAAAGATGCATGCAGTAGTTCCTGAGAAATCGCAATAACGAAGTTTCATCGGGAAATCCAAGATGGCCGCCTGGTGGCCATATTGGATTTCTGAATCAGACCACAAAAATATCTTGCACAACTAGAATTCCAAAGGGGAACCGGTGTATCAAATTTGAGAAAGATCCATGCAGTACTTCCTGATAAATCACGATAACGAAGTTTCATAGGGAAATCCAAGATGGCTGCCTGATGGCCCTTTTGGAAGTTCGAATCAGAGCAGAAAAGGTATCTTGCACAATTAGTAGACCCCAAGGGGAACCTGTGTACCAAATTTGAGGAAGATCCACGCAGTAGTTCCTGAGAAATCGCAGTAACAATGTTTCATGGGGAAATCCAAGATGGCCGCCTGGACTGAATGTTAAATGTTGAGTATGCAAGCAGGCAACTCAACAATAAATTGAAAACCTTACGATTACGTCTGGTCACTTTCAGGCAATCCAAATTATACGCAATATGAAATAATCTCCTGCAAAATACAGAAAAAAGAAAAGGTACCATGCAAATATTGGTACGGGTGATTCAGTTTAAGCAGGAAGTTTGACCAAGAATATTAAACAATTTCTCAAATTTATTTTCCTGCACCACTGGACAAATTTAAATTTGGGAAATTGTTTAAAATTCATTGTAAACCATTCAGTCAAAACTAAATCACCCCTTTATCACTACTTATATGGTAACCTTTCCCTTTCCGTAGTTTGCAGGCACTTAGACAATGTTGCATATACTCTAGATTGACCGAAAGTGACACAATGTTTTCACTGTATTGTTGTGAAGTGAATCCTCAAACCACAGCACAGTGAATTAATCCAACATCCAAAATTTAGCCAATCAGTGAAGTTGTGAGAAGCAGCCGTGTGACTCGCCTGGATTTGCCTCGTGCATGTTAGGTGGCTTGGTTGTTGTAGTCTTGTTAGGTTCTACTGTGAATAGATACATGTATAAACTTGAGTAATTAAACTGTGTGTGTATATATCCACTTTTCCTTTGGACATATGCAGAAAGAAGCAGCAGTGTGACTCACCTTGCTGTTCCTTATGTGGCGTGGGTTTTGGAGTGGTGGTATTTACTTCTGTGAAAAGACACATGTATAAACTTGAGTGATTAAATTGTGTGTGTGTAGATACACATATCCACACTTCCTTGTACATATTCACAAATGACACTTGAGTTTAATCCCACTCACCCCATGCATGAAATAAATTGAACACAGGAAGGAAGCTATCAGAGATTGCTCAATTGTATGCCCCCCCCCCCCCTTCCGCTTTAATCCGACATTGCCCCGCCATTGTTCTGTTCTGTATTGGTCAGTGGAGGCCTTCATGATTATGAAAATTCTATTTCAGTCAATTTTTTTGCCATGCCTCGCATAATACATATTCAAAGTATCGACCAACAAGTGCTAATACAATGTTTTGATGCAAGATGGTCACCAGGGCTTTCGTCAAATCTGAAAATGAGACCTACATTCCTTGGGAGTATATTGTGGTGAAATTATGAAGCGATCAGTAAACTTTGAATTTTGCACCCAATTAACTCTTTTTGGGGCAATTTCATACATCAGGACCTATGTGGTCTGCTTTGGAATGTAGAATGACATATATCAGGGTTCGTACACAATGGAGGCCCCAGTTTTCAAGGTCTTTTCAAGGTCTTTTCAAGGTAATAATTCCTGTTTTCAAGGTATACACTTTTTATGTAATAAAGGAATACAGACAATTTTTTTTGAGTTTTCTTACCTTTTTTCACTTTTACTAATGACTTGCTGAGATATTATTGTTCATACTTAACATTGTCATGCACTGACGATACGCTGCCTATTAAATTTCAAATATGACACTTATGTTAAAGATGTGTGATAGTCTGATGTTTCTGTCACATTAAAATGTTCGTGATGTCTTGTGGATAGCCTATTTATTCACACACCGTCACCCATGTGGCGTTTTCTGAGCCTTGCAGTCCGTAATTGGGCTACTGGTCCTCGTGATCCGTCTTAAATTTCCATACTGCTGATATGTGTTTTGCCACGCATGTGGGAAGTCAAGGCTGACTCGCCCATTTTGCCGACGTCAAAATCTTTCTTACACACACCAAACCCAGCTTTGCGTTTATCTGCATGCTGGCAAAGCCAGTCCTTATACTTGTCATCCTTTAGTTGAAAAGGCACACCATTTCCACAATCTCTATTTAGCAGATGATGTTCAATGTCAAAAACGAAACAATTTTCAAAAGCCGCCAAAAACCACTTCGTTCTGCTGGACCTGTAGGAAACCCGAAAAATATTCATTCGGCATGAAAACTCAATGGAAATCTGAGGGTTCGCGATGTAGCGGGCCCACGTGGTCAGGTGACATTATACATATTCAGTGCGCAGATGCGGTGACCCAGATTCATACAGTCGGGAACCCGCCGCTCACTTACGAGAGCACACATCAAGTGAGGTTTCTGATTTCCAAGGAGAACCTGTATACCGTGGATAGTCTCCCTTTACACAGCGTGACAACCATTTGTGAAAATAATCATACGGTCATAATCGGGGCTTATTTTTGCTAACGGATGACAAAGGACGATACAACATTCATTCAACTTTACACAACTGACAACAACATGCTAAGAATTCCCGTTTTCAAGGCCTTTTCAAGGTACATGGCCCGATTTCCCATTTTTCAAGGCGTTTCAAGGCCTCGAATTTTAAATTGTCATTTTCAAGGCAATTCAAGATTTTCAAGGTAGTGTGCGAACCATGATATATATAGCCATTTTCGGTCCAAATCGGTTAACATGACAAAAGCAATATTTAATCTACTGTCTGTCTCACATTACAAGGGAATGTGATTTTCTTCAATAAATCGGAGACAATTTTTTTCTCAGAGCGGTGGAATTTCTATCATTTTTATTCTGAAATATCATAAAAAATCCAATCATGAAAATGTGAGTCAAATTTAACAGATGGCCACCTGGTGGCCATATTGGATTTTTGAATCAGAGCAGAAAAGGTATCTTGCACAACTAGACCCGAAGGGGAACCTGTCTACCAAATTTGAGAAAGATCCATGCGGTAGGTCCTGAGAAATCACGATAATGTTTCATCTGGAAATCCAAGATGGTGGCCTGGTGGCCATATTGGATTTTTCAATCAGACCACAAAAGTATCTTGCACAACTAGACCCCAAGGGGAACCTGTGTATCAAATTTGATAACGATCCATGCAGTACTTGGAACCTGATAAATCACGAAGTTTCATAGGGAAATCCAAGATGGCCGTCTGGTGGCCATATTGGATGTTCGAATCAGAGCAAAAAAGTTATCTTGCACAGCTAGACCCCAAGGGCAACCTCCGTACCAAATATGAGAAAGATCCATGCAGCAGTTCTTGAGAAATCACGATAACAATGTTTCATCTGGAAATCCAAGATGGCTGCCTGGTGGCCATATTGGGTTTTTCAATCAGACCACAAATTGTATCTTGCACAACTAGACCCCAAGGGGAACCTCTGTACCAAATTTGAGAAATATCTATGCAGTAGTTCCTGAGAAATTGCGATAACGATGATTCATCTGGAAATCCAAGATGGCCGCCTGGTGGCCATATTGGATTTCTGAATCACACCACAAAAGTATCTTGCACAACTAGAATTCCAAAGGGGAACCCGAGTATCAAACTTAAGAAAGATCCATGCAGTACTTCCTGTTAAATCACGATAACGAAGTTTCATAGGGAAATCCCAGATTGCGCCTGATGGCCATATAGGATGTTCGAATCAGAGCAGAAAAGGTATCTTACACAACTAGACCAAGGGGAACCTGTGTACCAAATTTGAGGAAGATCCACGCAGTAGTTCCTGAGAAATCGCAATAACAATGTTTCCTGGGGAAATCCAAGATGGCCGCCTGGTGGCCATATTGGATTTTTGAATCGGAGCAGAAAAGGTATCTTGCACAACTAGACCTGAAGGGGAACCTGTGTACCAAATTTGAGAAAGATCCATGAGGTAGGTCCTGAGAAATCGCAATAACATTGTTTCATGGGAAATCCAAGATGGCCACCTGATGGCCATATTGGATTCTTCAATCAGAACACAAATGGCATCTTGCACAGCTAGACCCCAAGGGCAACCTTTGTACCAAATTTGAGAAAGATCCATGCAGTAGTTCCTGAGAAATCGTGCTAATGTTTCCTCTGGAAATCCAAGATGGCCACCTGGTGGCCATATTGGATTTTTCAATCAACCACAAATTGTATCTTGCACAACTAGACCCCAAGGGGAACCTCTGTACCAAATTTGAGAAAGATCCATGCAGTAGTTCCTGAGAAATCGCGAAAACAATGTTTCACTTGGAAATCCAAGATGGCCGCCTGGAGGCCATATTGGATTTCTGAATCAGACCACAAAAGTATCTTGCACAATTAGACCCCAAGGGGAACCTGTGCATCAAATTTGAGAAAGATCCATGCAGTACTTCCTGATAAATCACGACAAGAAGTTTCATAGGAAAATCCAAGATGGCCGTCTGGTGGCCATATTGGATGTTCGAATCAGAGCAGAAAAGGTATCCTGCACAGCTAGACCCCGAGGGCAACCTCTGTACCAACTTTGAGAAAGATCCGTGCAGCAGTTCCTGAGAAATCACGATAACAATGTTTCATCTGGAAATCCAAGATGGCAACCTGGTGGCCATATTGAATTTTTCAATCAGACCACAAATTGTATCTTGCACAACTAGACCCCAAGGGGAACCTCTGTACCAATTTGAGAAAGATGCATGCAGTAGTTCCTGAGAAATCGCAATAACGAAGTTTCATCGGGAAATCCAAGATGGCCGCCTGGTGGCCATATTGGATTTCTGAATCAGACCACAAAAATATCTTGCACAACTAGAATTCCAAAGGGGAACCGGTGTATCAAATTTGAGAAAGATCCATGCAGTACTTCCTGATAAATCACGATAACGAAGTTTCATAGGGAAATCCAAGATGGCTGCCTGATGGCCCTTTTGGAAGTTCGAATCAGAGCAGAAAAGGTATCTTGCACAATTAGTAGACCCCAAGGGGAACCTGTGTACCAAATTTGAGGAAGATCCACGCAGTAGTTCCTGAGAAATCGCAGTAACAATGTTTCATGGGGAAATCCAAGATGGCCGCCTGGACTGAATGTTAAATGTTGAGTATGCAAGCAGGCAACTCAACAATAAATTGAAAACCTTACGATTACGTCTGGTCACTTTCAGGCAATCCAAATTATACGCAATATGAAATAATCTCCTGCAAAATACAGAAAAAAGAAAAGGTACCATGCAAATATTGGTACGGGTGATTCAGTTTAAGCAGGAAGTTTGACCAAGAATATTAAACAATTTCTCAAATTTATTTTCCTGCACCACTGGACAAATTTAAATTTGGGAAATTGTTTAAAATTCATTGTAAACCATTCAGTCAAAACTAAATCACCCTTTTATCACTACTTATATGGTAACCTTTCCCTTTCCGTAATTTGCAGGCACTTAGACAATGTTGCATATACTCTAGATTGACCGAAAGTGACACAATGTTTTCACTGTATTGTTGTGAAGTGAATCCTCAAACCACAGCACAGTGAATTAATCCAACATCCAAAATTCAGCCAATCAGTGAAGTTGTAAGAAGCAGCAGTGTGACTCGCCTGGATTTGCCTCGTGCATGTTAGGTGGCTTGGTTGTTGTAGTCTTGTTAGGTTCTACTGTGAATAGATACATGTATAAACTTGAGTAATTAAACTGTGTGTGTATATATCCACTTTTCCTTTGGACATATGCAGAAAGAAGCAGCAGTGTGACTCACCTTGCTGTTCCTTATGTGGCGTGGGTTTTGGAGTGGTGGTATTTACTTCTGTGAAAAGACACATGTATAAACTTGAGTGATTAAATTGTGTGTGTGTAGATACACATATCCACACTTCCTTGTACATATTCACAAATGACACTTGAGTTTAATCCCACTCACCCCATGCATGAAATAAATTGAACACAGGAAGGAAGCTATCAGAGATTGCTCAATTGTATGCCCCCCCCCCCCCTTCCGCTTTAATCCGACATTGCCCCGCCATTGTTCTGTTCTGTATTGGTCAGTGGAGGCCTTCATGATTATGAAAATTCTATTTCAGTCAATTTTTTTGCCATGCCTCGCATAATACATATTCAAAGTATCGACCAACAAGTGCTAATACAATGTTTTGATGCAAGATGGTCACCAGGGCTTTCGTCAAAAATTCGAAAATGAGACCTACATTCCTTGGGAGTATATTGTGGTGAAATTATTAATTATGAAGCGATCAGTAAATTTTGAATTTGCACCCAATTAACTCTTTTTGGGGCAATTTCATAC